>JACDJE010000807.1:55732-111598 GCA_016647715.1 Pavo muticus
TATTGAACTCAAAACTGAATGCGTACTAGTTGCAATTGCGTCAAAACTGAAGCTGGTACTGCTTTGAAAATGTCTCTAAAATAAACAGTATTTGTTTTTTGGAGACTGTTCACAGCTATTCAGTCTCTTACTAAGTCACAACATAACATTATAATCCATATTCCTTTCAATTTGAATGCATTACCCAAGATATTTAAGGATTTTCTTCAAAACAGGAATTCAGCTGAAACTTACGACTTCCTGCAATCAGCTTTCTTTACAATTAATTAGAAATATCTTAAAAATTCCTGTTATTTCAAGGAAACTCCTTCTAAGTGAATGGCCTCGGGGGAAATCCAGAACAGGAACATGAAATGGGAAAGGTATTAGGAGAACCAAAAAGAATAAGGAGGAAGAAAGACATTAGGTGAGGAAAACTACTCTGCTCTAGAGACAGATGAAGCAGAATATGGTAGATGAAAGAAAAAAAAAAAAAATACAACAGAAAAATAATGAAAGATATAGAACATCATTACCACTGCCACAGCTAGCTTTTTCTAGCACTCATTTGTGCTTTTTTGCCTCCGAATTTATTTACTGCAACAGTACAAGAGGGGGTAAGAATATACAGGATAGCCTTCAAAGATGATAAAAATACTTCCAGGTATGTTAAAATACCTTATTATTATTATTATTATTTATTTATTTATTTTTCCATCCAGTATGACATGTTCAAAGCTCAGGAATTCAAATAGACATAAGCAATGTAAAATAATGCAAATGCATATGGAAATTGATTGCAGCCCTCAGACAACTGGAGGGTCACCAGTATAACTGCTACTGCACAGAATTCAAAGTTAGAGACCTCTCTCATAAATAAATAGATAATTTTTATAGTACAGACAAATGCAAATAAAGTTATGCATTTGTGAAGGTATTAGTCATTACACTTGTGTATATGTATATTATGACATGCCATTTTGGGAAATATTTTGTTTCAGAACTTCATAACCTATATATATAATTTATGACCAACAGAATCAAAAGGTAAAGATACATAAAAACACTGTATGTAAGTTAGCTAAGGTATGGACTTAAAACATTTCTCTCTTGGCATGCATAAGAAATACCCTACTTTCACTTCTATTGCTTTTTCATGAGCTATAGCCTGAGTATCTGAGCTAGATTTCTACATTTTTGTAACATTTAAAATTACACAAGTAACAACTTTTCTTATGGTATTTCAGGTTCCTTACATTGTGACTATCAGAACAGTATTTCTCCACATTGCATACAACTTTACATGCTTATTTTGAAAAGTTTTAATCTTAGCCAACATGAAGCCACAGTAAAAGAAAGCAAGGAGATTGCTGTCACTCTTGTTCCTCAAAGCCCCATTCACTTGTTCAAATGATTTAACAGCAATTGTTTGCATTTCTCTGTTTTTTTTTTTGTTTGTTTCTTTGTTGTTGTTGCTGTTTTTAATAATCATTAAAGTGAGAAATTAAGAAGGTATATCCTAGAACCTCCTGAACCAAGATTGCTGAGAAAAAATACTGAGAAAGTGGACTGAAAACTTGGCTTTCTAAATGTTCTTCTCATATCAGAGGTCTGGAAAGTGAGAATCGATACCTCTTAGAAGGAGTAGCCATTGTTCAATGAAACCTATCCCAGAAACAGTCACTGAGTTCCTCACCCTTAACAGAAAATCAGCAAGCACAGATCAGCTCTCAGATCTCAGATTTTGTATCCATCTCCTTCCTCTTCACCTCTTCTTGCTGTCAGTACTAAATCTCGTCCTTAGGGCAACAATGCTCTAATTTGTATTTTACTTCAGTCTTTGTATGTACAAATACAAGGTCAGTACCCCCTCTACAGATATCAGTATGAGGAAAATGTAAAGATTTAATCTGTCATCACGTAGTGTACACGAACAAAAAATTCTGTAGAAATACAGATTCAAATAGGATTCTGTTCAGTTTCTGACTTACCCACGTCTTGTATTTCCCCTGCAATCTGCAGCAGTAAATTTCATTACATGTAGTTTGAAACATTCAAATTAAATACACCATAGTACTTCTGCTGGAAGAATCTAGCAAAAATCCCAGGGAATTCTTTATAATTTTTGAAAACAAGCCAATCCTTAAGGCTTTCTCTGCATTTTGGTCCATTCCACAATGATTATGTCACAAGAGTGCTCATGTCTAAGGTAAGAATTTTCTGCATGATGACCAAAACAAAAACAAGAGAAAAAAAAAAAAAAAAAAAAAACTTACAAAGAAAATAAGGAGAAAGAATTATATATTTGTTCTAGCACATTTCTATCACATCTAATCAAATTTCTTCTCCCCCTTAGTTCTTCTTCACGAGGAAGTGATTAGCCGTCAGAAAGTTGAAAGTTTGCTAAAAAAAAAATAAATAAAATCAATCTCTCTCTTTTTTTCCAATCCTTATCAAATTCTCCAAAGAAAACTCAAGCTTTTAAATATTACAATGTCACTATTTGACAGGTGTTATGAAAAGGGTTGTCATACCTCTCTTCTTTGCACATCACTGAATTAGTAATGTTTCAGAAACAACTGTTACATCAACATCACATGTAAGAGGGCTCTGATAAAAGTTCAGAAGCCTTATCTGTATTAATGAGCAGAGGCTTGTTTCTAATTTGTCATTTGAGCTACCTGCTAAACAAACAATTAAAAGAGCTTCCTTTCTTCAACTACATCAAATACACGTGCAGTTACAGAAGAACACCTTATTGCTGTTCATAGTACGTTTGTCTTGTACCTGAAGAACTCAGATTTGCAACCTATTTAATGACCACAGGAATTTGGGTCTGGATATGTATTTAAAACAATCTTGGTTTAACAAGCA
This sequence comes from Pavo muticus, assembly GCA_016647715.1. NCBI lineage: Eukaryota > Metazoa > Chordata > Aves > Galliformes > Phasianidae > Pavo > Pavo muticus. The sequence goes on from JACDJE010000807.1 coordinate 58,586, forward strand.
ATTACATTTACAGAAATGCAGCAAAATAAAAGAAAAAGAAAGCAAGACAGTAATAAATGCCTACAAACATAGATACAGTTAAAACATGTTACAAATGGGATCATGCCAGCATAGGCTCATGAAAGGCGAGTCCTTCCTGATCAACCTGATCTCCTTCTATGATTGAATGACCTGCCTGGGGCATGAGGTAAAGGTTGTTGACATAGTCTACCTAGACTTCAGCAAAACCTTTGACACTGTCTCCCACAATATTCTCCTGGAGAAACTGGCAGCCCATGGCTTGGACAGATAATGTCCATGTTGGACGTTAGTAAATACTTCTTCTCTGAGAGAGCGGTCAGGCACTGGAATGGGCTGATAAGGGAGGTGGTGGAGTCACTGACCCTGAAGGAGTTCAAAAAATGTTTAGATGTTGTACTGAGGGACATTGTTTAGGGTGAAATATTGGTGATATGTGGACGGTTGGACTGAATGATCTTAGAGGTCTTTTCCAACCTCAGTGATTCTATGAATGTATGAATATAATTCACAACAAGATCTACTTATTTTTAGAAAAGCAAGTTAGCATCAAGAAGTAATATTCTTGAAATCAATTTTGAACCAAATACTACACAAAAGAGAGTAAAACACCAATCACTTTAAAATACTGTAAATACAAGAAGACATAGTTGATTATACCATATATTTTCAGGGTCTAAAGGCAGGAATATCATCTGGAAAATAATGGCAAAAATCTGCTTTATGTTCATATGATCAAGGAGCACTCAGGACTGAGGGATTATACCCCTCTCTATAAAGTCATGTTAGTAAGATGGGTACAGATAGCAGAAAAAGAGGGAATAACTGAAGCTTCTAAAGTGCAGTGTCATATAAATGTGCTATGGAATTCACTGAGTACATAAATATCATCAAGGATAACTTCATTTGCTACCTTAGATGACAAGGAAAAAATTAATATTAGCATAACATGAAAGATAATTGTACCCATCTGGAGAATACAATAACATGAGGAAAGGCACAAAGGAAAAGGTTAAAAGCAGCACAATTGATCCCTTGAAGAGTTTCACAAATGATGACCAAAAAAAAAAAAAAAAGACATAGAAGTACCAACAACAAATAAGTCAATGTCACAGACAAGAAAATTCAAGGGTAAACCTTAGCTAGCTGCAGAACAAGAACTGACCGGCAGTTTTTTCCTAGTCTGATTGAGAACGCAGAGAAAACATAAGCCACCCATTAACGTGACTACAGAGTGAAGAGGGTTGTTATCTCACTGTGAAATGAGTTATAAGAGTGGGGGCACCTGTTAACGGCCTGGTAACCAGGCAAGTGTGGTGCTTGATCAGTCACACCCCATTAAGGCTACCCTAATAGTGCTAGTGAGTCTGCTGGTTTGCCATGGCTTCACCCCGGCAGAAGGCTACTGCCAGGAAAAATGTGAGACCCAGACGAAGGTCCCATGCACATGGAAAAGGAAGGCTACAGCCAAGAAAAATGTGGAGACCGAGACTGAGGTCCCACACACACGTGAAAGGAAGGCTGCTGCTAAGAAAAATGTGGAGACTCAGACTGAGGTCCCGAAAAAACATGCTAGTGCACAGGTCTCTGTAGTGAGTGCCAGAGTCTGGCCTTTGCAGTGCTAGGTGAGGGAGCACTTGTGTAAGATGCATCCAGCTAAATGACTTACTCAGCCTTGTGGCTGACCTGAGGGAGGAGGTGGAGAGGCTGAGGAGCATGAGGGAATGTGAGAGGGAGATTGATTGGTGATGCTAGTCCCTATTGGCCCTAAAATCTAGGCAGCCAGCTGAGGCTCCACATGGAGCACGTCACTCCCTGCCGCCTTGCAAAGAGGTGATAGAGGGGAACCGGCAGGCAGACAGTGTTCCTGCTACAGTGAACCCCCTGTCCTCTCCTCCCCCTAGCAACAACGGTCAAGAATTGGAGGGCATAGGGTAATGGCAAAAAGTCCCTGATCAGCAATGCAGGCACGCCCACCCAGAGATTCTCCTGCCTCCCCAGCTGCCCTGCGGAACAGGCAGAGTGCTCTGCAAGGACAAAAGTACAGTGGTGGTGATGATGTTTCTCCCCACTAGGTAGTGTCACCAAAGTCTAACCAGAACTCACTTAGCATTAAAACCTCATTGGCAAAGAAAAAACGACGGGTCATTGTTATTGGTGACTCTCTGCTGAAGGGAGCAGAAGGGCCAGTACGTAGACCAGACCCTCTACACAGGGAGATCTGTTGCCTCCCAGGGGCCCGGGTCAAAGATACAAAGAAGAAACTTCCTTCCCTAGTTCGGCCCTCAGGTTACTATCCAATATTGTTGCTTCAGGTAAGCAGCAATGATACAAGAAGAACTTCCCAAAGAACTAGGAAAGAGGACTTCAGAGCCCTGGGGAGACAGGTCAAGGGTTCAGGAGCACAGGTTGTGTTCTCCTCTATCCCTCCAGTTATAGGGAATGATGAGGGACTAAATAACATGGGCCAACAGATTAATACCTGGCTCTGAGCCTGGCGTGCCTGGCAGGGGTTTGGGTTTTTTGACCACTGCTCGATTTACATGAGACCAGGTGTACTGGCAACCAATACGAGTAGCTTATCCCACCAGTGGAAAGGGGTCTCAAGACAGGAGTTGGGAAGGTTCGTTGATAGAGCTATAAACTATGTATGAAGGGGTGGGGGTGTAACTGGGGTCACTAGAACGGAGCCTGTATGTAACGTGCCAGTGATTGTGGGAGGGGGATGTGCTAGTAAGATCCCACAGTCTTATGCCTTGGTGAAGGAGGAGGACGACTCGCCTTTATGTAGGAAGAACACAAGGGTTGGTGAGAGGTTGGTGGCTACAGAAACACCTGTATATGGTCAAGAGGGTATTAGGGTTACTGCCTCTCAAAAGGAGGCCCAGCTCAGGTGCTTTTACGCTAATGCGCGCAGCATGGGTAACAAACAGGAGGAGCTGGAGGCCATTGTGGTGTTGGAAAGCTATGATATAGTTGCCATCATGGAAACATGGTGGAATGACTCGCACAGCTGGAGTGCTGTGATGGATGGCTACCGACTTTTCAAAAGAGATAGGCAAGGCAGGAGAGGTGGTGGTGTAGCCCTCTATGTTAAGAAAGAACATGAATGTATGGAAATTAATGATGGTGATGATAGGGTTGAGAGCTTATGGGTCAGAATCAAGGGGAAGGCCAGTAAGATTGACATTATCATGGGAGTCTGCTACAGGCCACCCAACCAGGATGAAGAGGTGGACAAGACACTTTATAGACAGTGGGTGAAGTCTCAAGGTCTCTCCCCCTTGTTCTCGTGGGAGGCTTCAACTTCCCAGACATCTGCTGGATTTATAATACAGCAGATAGGGAACAGTCTGGGAGGTTCCTAGAGTGTGTAGGAGATAACTTCCTGACACAGCTGGTGAAGGAGCCAACAAGGGGAAGCAAAATCCTGGACCTGCTGTTTGTTAACAGAGAATGTCCTGTGGGAGATGTAAAAGTGAGAGGCCGTCTGGGGCATACTGATCGCACGATGCTAGATTTCTCGATCCTTGCTGAACCACAAAAGGGAGTCAGCAGAACTCCCACCTTGGACTTCCAGAGGGCAGACTTTAGCCTCTTTAGGACCATGGTTGAGAAGGTCCCTTGGGAGGTAGTTTTGGAGGGCGTGGGAGCCCAGGAAGGCTGGGAATACTTTAAGAGCGTTATTTTAAAGGTGCAGGAGCTGACCATTCCCAAGTCACAGAAGATGAGCCAATGGGCAAGGAGGTCGGACTGGCTGAACAGAGACCTTTGGCTGGAACTCAAGAGCAAAAGGAAAGTTTATGGTCTCTGGAAGAGTGGGTAAGCAGCTTATGATGATTAGAGGTATGTAGTGAAGCTGTGCAGGGAGAAAATTAGAAAAGCCAAAGCCCAGCTAGAACTGAATTTGGCCTCTAAGGTAAAGGACAACAATAAATATTTCTATAAATACATCAACATTAGGAGGAGGGCTAGGGAGAATCTCCATCACATGTTGCACGCCAAGGGCAACATGGTGACTAAGGATCAAGATAAGGCTGAGGTACGTAATGCCTTCTTTGCCTCAGTCTTTAATAGTAAGACTTGTTACTCCCTGGGAACACAGCCCCTTGAGCTGGTAGATAGGGACGGGGAACAGAATAGGCCCTGCACAGTCCACAATGACTAGCTTTTGGACCTGCTTCCAAAGCTAGACACTCACAAGTCCATGGGGTCAGATGGATCGCACCCTAGAGTGCTGAGGGCGTTGGCGGATGTGGTTTCCAAACCACTCTCCATCATTCTTCAGCAGTCCTGGCTAACCAGGAATGTCCTGGTGGACTGGAGTCTGGTAAATGTAGCGCCCATCTTCAAAAAGGGCTGGAAAGATGATCCTGGTAGCTACAGACCTATCAGCCTCACCTCGGTGCCAGGGAAGTTTATGGAATGGATAATCTCAGGAGCCATCATGGACCAATTAAAGGTCAACCAGGGGATTAGGCCCAGTCAGCATGGGTTTACAAATGGTAGACCCTGTCTGACAAACCTGATTTTGTTCTATGACAAGCTGACCCGCTTAGTGGACAAAGGTAAGGCTGTCGATGTGGTCTACCTGGACTTCAGTAAAACCTTTGACACTGTCCCTCACAACATTCTCGTGGAGAAGCTGGCTGCCCACAGTTTGGATGGGCGTACACTCCACTGGGTGAAACAGTCTGGATGGCTGTGCCCAAAGAGTTGTGGTCAATAGAGGTAAATCCAGTTGGTGGCCGGTCATGAGTGGTGTCCCCCAGGGCTTGGTACTGGTGCCGCTTCTATTTAACATCTTTATTAATCATTATCATGATCATTATCTTGACAAGGAGATTGAGTGCACCCTCAGTAAGTTTGCAGATAACTCCAAGTTGGGAGGGAGTGTTGATCTGCCTGAGGGGAGAAAGGCACTACAGAGGGACCTGGATCGGCAGGCCAAGGTAAACTGTATGAGTTTCAAATAGGGCCCAGTATCAGGTCCTGCATTTTGGTAACAACAACCTCAGGCAACAGTACAGGCTTGGGGAGGAGTGGCTGGAAAGCTGCCTGATGGAAAGGGACTTTGGTGTACTGATGAACAGTTGGCTGAATATGAGCCAGCAGTTTGCCCAGGTGGCCAAGAAGGCCAATGGCATCCTGGCTTGTATCAGGAATGGTGCGATGAGCAGGACTAGGGAAGTAATCCTGCCCCTGTATGTGGCACTGGTGAGGCCTCAGCTCACCTTGCCCCATCCCTGGAAGCATTCAAGGCAAGGCTGGATGTAGCTCTGGGCAGCCTTGTCTAGTGGTTGGCAACTCTCCATATAGCAGGGGGGTTGAAACTAGATGATCATTATAGTCCTTTCCAACCTAGGTCACTCTATGACTCTATTCTGAGTACTGTGTTCAGTTTTGGGGACCTCGATACAGAAAGGATATTGAGGTGCTGGAGCAGGTCCAAAGAAGGCCAGCAAGGCTTGTGAAGGGTTTGGAGAATATGCCCTACGAGGAGAAACTGAAGGAACTGGGGCTGTTTATTCTGGGGAAATGGAGGCTGAGGGGTGACCTTATTGCTCTCTTCCAATACCTGAAAAATGCTTACAGTGAGAGTGGGGCTGGTCTCTTCTCACTGGTGACAGGTGACAGGACGAGGGGAAATGGCCTCAAGTTGTGCCAGGGTAAGTTTAGGTTGGGTATCAGGAAAAACTTCTTTACCAAAAAGGTGGTTAAGCACTGGAATAGGCTCCCCAGAGGGGTGGTTGAGTCACCATCCCTGGGTGTGTTTAAAAACCATTTGAATATGGTGCTCAGAGATATGATTTGCAGAGGGTTGTTTGAGTTAGGGTAGTATGGTTAGGTTGTGATTGGACTTGATGATCTTGAAGGTCTTTTCCAACCTGAGCAATTCTATGATTCTATGAATGAGTTGGGGATGATATAAAATCACAGTAAAATCTTTAGAAAAAGCATCATGATTAAACAAAAACAAAAAACCCACCAGAACAAATACATTAAACAAAATGTGTGTAGCTCTATGTTGTATTTTTTTAACAAGGTAATTTAAATAATCTCTTAATACCTACTCCACCAACTCACTTCTGCTTTTCAGTTATTCATATAATTTCCAATATTTAAACATAGTTTGCAGATCTCCTCAGTTACGTTCTATCTCTATGCTGTAATGGGTGTTGCTGTTACTACTGTTAATAATTATTATTAATAATAAATTCTTTTAAGCAACGCTGTAACTTGTGCTATATGGTTAAATTTCTGATCATGCAGATAGAAATGTAGTTGTAAATGAAGAAAAGTGTATGTACTCTGCCTCCTCCCTGCTTCCTGATGTTCTCTGGACAAAAACAGAGTAAAAAGAACCAATGTGATAATGGACTATCAGAATTGGTGTGGCAGAACGTCCTGATGATAACAATTTAAAACATAGAGTGCAAATATGTTTTCTAGCTTTTGAAAACATTGCCTATAGTACAACTTTCTCCAGTAACAGCAGCAGAATGTCAATTAAATGTCAATTAAAAGCACAGAGCCATATTTTATTTGTGTAATCCAATGGGGAGCATTTAAAACATTCACTCTGTCTGAAGTGACTATTAACAGTATTTATCACGGTTACAAAGATGAAAGGACTCATACTTTTCATTCTCCTAATCCCATTTTCAGAGTGTCAGTTCTCAGAGTCAGTCAGACAGTATTTCTTATTTCTGGATTCTGTACATGCATAGGAAGAGAAAACTATTTTGTTGTTGTCTTACAAAAAGTAGCTATTTTTCTGTATGGGCATTAGATTCTTGAGAAATGAGGATAAGAGCACTGTACGTAACAATGCTTTATCTTGGCATTAGCTAAGGTTATTTAGGGGTCTCCTCTGCACTTTCAGCAAAATCCGCTTACTGGCCATAAATACGTATTTCTAGTGCCTAGAAGGAAAAGTGAATTGATTCAGCCCAGGACCTCTGTTTGGACTCAGACTGCTCACAAACTTGAGAAGACATCCAGCGTACTTGTGAATGCCATGTTTGCAGTAGTCTATAGATGACAGGCTATTAATTCAATACAATAAAGGATCTTTTTTTTTTATCCTTGTAGTTCAATCATCACCTTCTGCGTAGACAGCAAGATCACACAGTCCTCCTAATTTTTTAACAGATTATTCAAATCAAAGCTGCAAGAGTATCAGCTAAAATGGGTGGATACAAAGTATTCATTTGTGGAACACTGTTCATGTTTTCTCATATTTCTCATGCAGTAGGTTGAGCAGCTGGTTTATCTTCAATGTCATGCTGCTAAATGCTTTAAAACGTAGCTGTTAAGTAACGGCACTTCTCATCCTCAGGTAATTTAGCCACTCCAAGATGCAAACCAGCTTTGACTGATCAAGTAGCTGCTACATACATCTTTAAAACTGACTCTTAAGGAGGGAGGAAAAGTCAGTATCTGGAAACAAGAATTGTCAGTCTGGTGGCATATTTCTTTAATCAGCATGAGGACTTGCTCAGTATGTTTCCTGATACAAGATATATGGTCTGATAATCCTTAGCCAAGAAACTGGCTGTGGCACTATGATCTTGCTGCTGATGTGCACCGCATACAGATTACTTGAACTAAATGAATCTCCTCCATTGTGTTCTAATATGCGCTTCACAGAGATGAAATCAGACAGCTGCCTTTGCCAGCTATATAATTCACTTTGTCAGGCATCTAACCAGAGTTCATCATATAATCATTACAAAGTAAGAATGGAAAAAGTACTAAAAGTACAAACAATATAAATACACCTTCTAATGAATATAATTCAAATTAAATTGGGTTAAATCACACTTCTGATGAGTCTTATTCATCATCACTGTACATTACGCTAGTGCCATTTCCCCTTCATAATAATGTTTTGGCGCTGTGTAGTGCCGCAGGCTGTGAGGGTCTTATTTTCTGCATGTGTCTGACTGTGTTTTCACTCATCATTGGAAAAGTAATTTCATAGTCCCTTCAGATCTTGAACTAGATGCTTTCACCCAATCACAGAAGGCCACTGGACAGGTTGGGCACGATCTTCCCTTGGTGAAGCTGTACTGGCCATCTTGGATCGCCTCCTTGTCTTGCATGTGCCTTAAGATAACTTCCCAGTGGACCTGCTCCATGAACTTCCCAGGCACAGAAGTGAGGATCACCAGCCTGTAGTTTCCCAACTCTTCCTTTTTCCCTTTCTTAAAAATCGGAGTGATGTTTTGATGTTTTCCTTTCTCCAATCACTGGGGACTTCACACGACAACCATGACTTTTCAGATATGATGGTCTGTGGCTTGGCAACCACATCACTCACTTCCTTCTGGGCCCTGGAATGCACGTCGTCCAGCCCCATGATTTCTACACATTTAGCCTCATGAGGTAGTCTTGAACTTACTCTGTTCTTACAGTGGAGGGAATTTTGCTATCCCGACCTTTGCCTAGGGTTCAGGGATATGAGAGATGTGAGAAATCTGATCACCAGGGAAGACTGAGGCAAGGAACTTGATAATGTCAGCCTCCTCCATGTCTGTTGTAGCTAGTTCTTCCTTTTAATTTATGTGAGGGGGTACACTCTCCTTGATCTGTCTCTTCTGATCATAGTACCTGTAGAGCCTCTTGTTAATTTCCATATCCCTTGCCAAGTTCCATTCCAGCTGTGCCTTGGCTTTCCTGATCCGGTCTCTCCATGTCCAGATGGCATGTTCAGAAGAGAATCGGAAAATTCTGTAGAGGGAAGAAGGGTAGATGATTTAGAAGACTACAGCTAGTTGTGCTTAGAGCAGGAAAATATTCAGCGTTCTGGATATGTGTTTCAGAAAGTACTTTGAAATAAGGAAAAAAAATGGTTTAATTTCAGGAAGTGATCTTTTCTTCTTAATGGCTGCCACTCAATAGCCACTTAAAATATAAAAGCCCATAAAATCTGCCATTAGATGGAGAATTTAGAAAATAGAGTAGCATTGTACTTCCAAATATTGCACTGGTAATTACATATTGGATGGCATAGCTACTACTGCTTATTGACTTATTTGTTCTTCATCTGCTCTAAGTGCTTAAAGGATAACAGAAAATGTCACTGCTTTCCCTGAAGGTAATTGGAAAATCTAATTTGTCTTACAGACTTTCAGTGAAGCAGAGGACAGTAAATTAGGGAGTGTATTTTTCTGCTTTTCATGGACTACCACATGTTTGCAAAGCAACTGTCATTGATGGCAGCATTTTAAATTAGCAGTACACATGCAAAATAGTATGTTAGTTAAATTTGGCTTCAACTATACCATTGAGACAAAGCTGATTTGAAAAATTTGCAAATTATAATTGTATTTGTATCACATAGATATTTCATAATTTTGAAACTCCTTTCTCATTACTGAAATACATAATGACTTTCAAGTGTATGTATGTACAACTTTGTTATCCATTAAGTGACAAATTCCATTAAAAATACTGTAGGTCAGTAGCAATACAAACACAATCATTTACCTTTATATGCTTAAAAGTACAAATCATTGAACAATTAGAGAAAACTTAGATACTCTAGGATAAAAGTAAGTTTGATCTCCCTCTAAAGGAAAAAAAAAAAAAAGAAAAAAGAAAAAAATCAAGTCTTTAATTCCTCTGCTCTTTTTTTTTTCTGAGGATAAAAAAGCAAACAAACCAACCAACATGAAAGTCTGATTTGTGGAAGACTGGCCTTCCACCAAAGCTGTAGAAGCTATACCAGAGTAATCTTTGCGCAGCAAAAGTAGAATTGACTGAAAATCTGTTTTGTTTTGTCTTTATTTTTTTTCTTTTTAATTTATTATATTTGTTTTGGCAGGGTTTATTGGTTTTGATGGTAGGTGACTGCAGTATTTCTGTTGAAGCGTGCAGTAAAATGCTTTGTTTCTTGCAGAGGTTTTTTTTTCCCCCCACCTGTAAGTCCTCGCAATTTACTGAGGGGTCATGGAAGAAAACTGGAATTGATCTAACTGGGGGATGGCAATATAGCTTAAGCAGAGAATTACAGAAAGAAAAGAAAGTTTTAAAAAAAAATTAAGTATCAAAATATTTTTCATGAGACCTTTGGAAGAATATTGAGGCTGGAATCCAAAGAATAATGCATTACAGTTTTCTGTAGTATTATGTAAGGTGTGGAACAGAAGAGACCGGTAATCTGTGTGTGTGTGCAATTTCTATTTGACTTTCCCTGCCTGTTTTGTTTTTTCCATATTTAGAATCTGCAATTTCAGGATGTTTCATTCTGCTTAGGGGGCTTAATTTCCCCATGATATATATGAAAGACTCCATCATTGTGCATCTCCTTGATGTCAAATCTCAAAGTATTGACTACACAGATGCTATAATTATCTGAAAGGCCACTTATATTCTCGAGTTTTTTTCATTCCTTTACTGAGGGAGAATATATAATTTTTTAACTGTTGAAGAAGGAAGAAAATTGCTTGTATGTCCTTTTAATGAAAAAACATTTACTTTTAGGATTATATTAGTCACAGTCAAGAAATATTAAAATGCCTGAACACGTAAACTACCAAAGACCAGAAAGTTTTCTGAAAAGTCCTTGCTCAAAAACAGATGTGCGATTTAAAGGGCAGTTTTGCAGTGATGCTTTCTACGTTTTGTGGTATATGCATATCTAACTGTCTGTACTTAATTTAGTAGCTGCAACAATCCATGCTGAGTGTTATCTCCATAGATTTTACAAGAATGTACTTCTTGAAATACGGGTAGGTCTGAATTCTGAAATTCATTTAAGAAGAAATAGAAAAGCTAATGTTTAGTTAGTTACTTAAATGTAGGCTGACAAGTAATGTATGCAGAGGACAGCTAAAAGCAAATAGCAATAAAGGAAATGACATCACAAAATGTCTCTTAACAGAGTTTTGAAAGAATATCAAAACTGGAGTGAGAAGGGCAATGGATTACAGTCTTCTGAAATATTTATGTTGTAGGTGTGCGCACAGCTACTGATTTCAAAGTATGCTTCTGTGATGTGGTGGGGAGTAAAAGTTGGGAAGCAAGGAGTGAGAAGTTCTGGTACCATTCCACTACTTTCCCAGGAAATGGAAGTTGTGGAGAGCTAAGAAAATGGAGGGAAGATCTGTCTGTGGGGTATGGCTGGAAAGAAAAGCAGAGGTGTTCTACAGCTCCTGTGTGAGGAGCCTAAAAAGGTTGTCAGATTGTCCCCTAAAAGGAGAAGGACAATGGAAGGACTCCACCCAGCTAAAACTCATGTTAATCATGAGCTTAAAGGGAAAGCTTCATCTCCATCCCAGGTTTCATCTGCATTTCTACGCTAACGTATATATGTGCATATGTAACATGTATATAAATAGTTCAGGTGTTTCTTCACTGAGTTCTGCTAAAATTTCTCAGTGAGTGAGTGTTGCCTGGCTCAGGTGGTGTGCTAGCATTTATCTGGTCCATTTGTACTCTCTTCTGCAGAAGAGTTCCCAAGTCAGTATCTCTGTAGTTTCTTCTTCAGTGCGCCAATTCAAAGAATTCACTAAGCTTATCTGCAATAATCTCATCCTTTCTCAGTTCTATCTTTCTATCATGAATAGCAATTGATATTATAGGCATTAGCAGGTTCTTCCTTTCTGAAATGTTTGAAGAAGTATTTAAAGCCAGTTTTGATTTCAATATCTCATTGCTCCTCAAACTCATTTTGCCCTCCTAACTACAGTTTCAAATTTAATCTGCTGGAGTTCTCTTTCTTCAGTCTGCATTTGATTATTTAAAAATATATATACATATATTTTACAGACTCTCTTCTTATTTCTTTCTGGTGCATAGAATTCCAGCTTTTGAGTGGAAACATTTCTGGGTAAATTGCTTCAAATCTTCACTAGTTAAGTGAAAATTCAGGACTTTAAAACATAAGAGCACAACCAGCTCATTAATTAGTATATGAACATTTGTGTTAACATTTATAAACAAACCTTACCTTTAACAAAAGAACTCTGTGGAAGTAGAAAAAGATTGTGAAGAAATAATCTAAAAGCCATGAGCACATAAAATTAAGGATAATGTGATTTAAAACAATCACTTGAAGGAAAGCATGCAAAAAACTTAATGCACAACCCATAGACTTTGTAAGTAACTTTCTATGCATTGTCTTTCACCCAGCTTTACCTATGTGTGTCATACAGTACAAACATACTATATTTTACATCCATACCACTTTTACATCTAGAAAAATGTTTCTATAAATCAATGCAGAGGCATGAGTCAAAATCGTATTTCTACCTCTTCTGCTTTATCTGTGTGTGCATAGACAGACTGTCAGCTGACCTCATGTTTTTGTAGTACACTGAATTATTGGCATGAGTTATGTAAATTCCTCCAGAAGAAAGAAAAATGCAGTGAATGGCCCTTTAACACTGCAGAAATAGTAAGACAGACTTTACTGAAATAGCTGTGCTATTTTTGTCATGCTAGAGAGCATGTGAATACGTTTCACCGTATCTACAATAGGATATGCCTTATCTGTAGAGTTTGAGGATCAAATGTTAGAAGAGATTTGTAAAACAATTATGAATTAGTTGTTGTCAAAATGAATAACTTACATTATGGTAGAGACAAAGCAGATTTCCCAGGTTTTATAGGACTCTGCTAATACACTTACACCAGAATAAGGGCTTCTGTTTTCTGGGGTTGAATGAATTTTCTTGTTGTCAGTGCTGGGGAATACACTCATCACCTCTACACAGAGAAAATAAAACTGGCAGATAGTCATAGCTGTGCCTGGATATTACAAGACCAGGGTAACCTGACTTCATTACAGTGCAATGCAAGTCCAGATACCTGTGCCCAAACCTATGACAGTCTTTGATATATAGAGCTGGAGACTGTGGGAATGCAGCTGCTGAGGAGAACAGAAAGCAAAATAATAATTAAAAAAAAAAAAACAACCCACAAAACAACAACACAAAAAAGAGAGGCTTTTGCTGACTCTAGAAACTACTGAACTGGATAACATTGGTTAACACATCTTCAAATATTCCAACTCATTCTCTTGTCACTTAGTTGCTTTGATAACAAGAACTCACAGGAAACAACCAATAATTTATAAATTAAAGACAAGGCTGATCATCTGAAATCTCTATAAATATTCTTATTGTTTTAATTTTCTTTTCTTTAAAATGTAGATTTTGTCAAACATGAAACTGGAACACTGGAATAAGTGTGCCCTTTTTCTTCAAGAATCCAGAAGCACAGCGTCCTCAGATGGTGAGAGCTTGCTTGGGATGCGTTCACTCAAGTGCATTAGGTACTGAGGCTTAAAATATTTGAGTGAGCTAACAATACCAGTAACTTACAGAACATAGGTACAGGTTTATCTTTTTATATAGATATGTACTAGATACAAATCCAAGTACCTTGATCTGTTGGGTACAGTTACAAGTATAAATAGATCTGTAGCACTGCAGGAACATCCTTGACCTAAATAAGAATATTAAAAAACCCTGGCGTCTTTATTTCTGCTTACCTGTTTCATAAAACTACCATGAGATTTCAAGGCAGGACAAGCTAGAATAAGGAACTTTACAGCATTTGTATTTCACTAAGATTTCTGAACAGCAAGGTGGTGCGTAATTTTTTCCTGTTTTAATATGCATTCCTTTGTGGAATTTGAGACATTGTAAGTTTTTCTTTGCTTCAGTTAATATAGAATTTGTCATGCTGGAATTAATTCCTGTAGACCTTACAAACTTAAATAATACAATTGTAAAACAATCTTCATAGGTGCTTTGCACACAAAATCCAATTGTGAACAGTCTTATCACAAAACACATGATACGTGAGTGCCACAGGCACAAGAGCACCAATTAGGCAAACTGCCTTCCAGATGGTAAAGTCCCAGATTTTGGGTAATTACTTGAAATGATACAGTAAACGGGAGGGAAAAGCAACAACACCACCACAAAACCTTGCTACCTTACTACGGTCTATATATTATCTTCAATAAATAAGTAAAAATCCTAATTCTTAACTGTTCTCTTGCACTTAAATCTTAGGAAGCTATTATTTGAAAGAGTTCATGACACTGAAACACTCTCGGCAAATGCATGGTAGAACCAATTTCTTTTACAACTGTGTTTAAAAGGAACCACTTGGCAGCAATTCTTTCAGACTGCATGAAGGTAAAAGAGGCGTTATTTCTCTCTGGCATGCCTTGTCATCATTCCATATAAGAAACTATAAAGACATGCATCTGTGTGTGTTTCAGTCCTCTGAGAGAGGCTCTTGTTCTTCATGTTCTGACTGCTCAGGGTTGTGAAGTGAAAATATCTGTAGATGTGGGCTTGTAATTAGTGTAGTGGAAAGAATTAATGGTAGGGTGTCATTTTTCCCCCCCAGTTTCTCATTTTATCATCTCTCATTGGAAGATACATTGAGTGCAAATGTGTAAAAAAGAGCTGTACAATAATTTTGTTTTCCTGTGTTTTTGTTACTGAAAACATTTATCCAGTGAACAAATCTTCCTGTAATGTGTGCCAGTCAGAATATCTCACAGACTACAGAGTTTAGAAGTTTTGGTATTCAGAGCATTCAGAGCAAACTGGTAACAATGTCTACCCAGAAATGCCTTTCCTTCTTTCTGCAAAACTTCTAGAGTACATCCTCCCAAATTGCAGAGGTGGTCAGTGAACCATGTGCTTATTTTTTTCTGCTCACTACGTTCTTTTTGCTTGTGCTTTTTGTTTTGGTGAAGAAGCAGATAGGAATATGACTTTCTAAATGTTCCTGTTAACAAAAATCAATGGACCCGAGTGCTCAGAGGCAAATGTCACAGAAATATTCTCTAAGAATGTTGCAAAAATTGATATACAGAAAAGTGCTTGTGACTGGTAACCAAGGGAAAGAGAACTAGTCAGTAGCAAGCTTGTGTAAACCCTGACTTAAAGCTTGGTCCTGACATTTGCTATCAGTGTAGAAGGGTGGTGCAGTCCAAACACAGAGTAATGTGGGGAGAGGATTAAGATTTAGCCTACTGTGTCATGTGACACTGGAGGGCATGACACACTAAGCAACACAAAAAGAGATGATCTAAATCCAGTAGCTCACACACAGACTATATAGAGAAAATTGTTCCCTGTTCAGAAAGACATTGTGTGGTGAGCCATCTTTATATGTCAGCTCTGAATCTTGTTCACTTTGCAAATTCCTTTCACCATGTCAGTGAAAGAGTTTTACAATACATTTTGTTGTATTTCAGAATTTGAAACATTCGGCCTTATGAACGTGAAATGGGGTCTTTCCTATCTTAAATCTTGCATTACTGTTCTTTGCAAGTGAAACTAAGGCAAGAAGCTCAAGAAAAAAATGCTGCTTTTTTGATTTGTTGAAATCAGGATACTGATTATCTATAATTATCCGTGTAGGGTAGTAAGCACTAGGGAATCAGATTCTGTTGCTTCCTTTTAATCACATTCTTTTCTTACTATTTTTTTTTTTTCATGTCTCAGCTCTAAGATGTTATATTAACTTAGCTAACTTTAGAACTTTTTGTAAAAGTGTGGATATGTGTGGAGGAGCATTAACGGTATTCTCCGTATTATATAATTCCTTATATAATTCAGCTTGTTTTTTCCTAAGCAACTTAAGGAAAACCTGTGAAAGCAACAGTACAATTTAAGCAGTGTTTCCCACAAAATATGCTTGCAACAGTTTGAACTAAACTTTTTTGGATCATAATACAGATTTTGCAAGGACCTCAGGACTTCTGAACTCTTTCTTCAATTTTTAATTAGTGTTAAATGACGTGAAAAAGAAGTGTCATTCATAGCTGTGCACAACTTGGTAGTTTTACACATTTTCCAGCTTTAATTTACTTGTTCATCAAATTTTACCTTGTGTTTTGATTGAGTTGGGTACAAGAACTCCAAGCAAAATACCGGCTTCACCCAATTTCACACTGAAACCATGCAAAACCCACTGAATCTGACTGTTTTTGATGTGAAACCATATAGTGGCTTGGCCAAAGTTCACACAAAAAGTATGTGAATCTTTCAGTGAACGAGGGCTGAGTTCCCAGTTTGTAAGAAAGCGTTAAGCCGAGCAGTTTTTTTCATGAAGGGTTGCATTTATTGTATGTATTTTGCTTCAAACTCACATCAGCACATTGTGATACTTTTTAAAACCAAGTTTGTACTTCTTCTCATAGACTTCAAAATACTTGATTGCATTTATCTGTAGAAATCAGAGGAAATTTTTGAGCAGCACTCCTATGAAACTACTGACAGAATGGTTTTCTTCAGTAACTTACTCAGTTTATTATGTCAAATAGTGTCTTGAGAGTGTGTATATTCAAGTTATTGATTACTGTCCTGCTGAATGCTGTAAATCAATACGCTCTTTTTAGTGAAAAAGAAACGTCAAGGAATTAGACTGGTTACTATGTAAACCTAATTTGCTATTACTTGCAGAAAAAATCAAACTAACTTACTAAATATGGTATCGGAATGCAAGATAACACACTATAATACAATATAATTAGAATTGAAGCCAATAAATCAAATATGAGAGAGGGTGTCTGAAAGGTGGATAGGCCTCACCATAACGCTAAGGTGAGATGCGCAGTCTGGTTGAGCAGCAGAGGAGAGCCTGACGAAGAAGAGAAGGTCACCAAGGCCTTATATCTGTACCCCCTGAGCAGAAATGATAACAGGACAGCGAACAGTCTTCTGGGGAATGTAGCTCTTCTTCTCTTCTGGGACAGGTATCCAGAACTGGAGCATTAACACTCCCAGTGCACTACATGATGTCATGATGTGGAACAGCGATAAACAAAAATCATAAAACCATGACAGCTGAGCCTCCTTTTGAGAGGCAGTAGCCCTAATACCCTCTTGACCATACACAGGTGTTTCCGTAGCCACCAACCTCACACCAACCCTTGTGTTCTTCCTACAAAAAGGCAAGTTGTCCTCCTCCTTCATCAAGGCATAAGACTGTGAGATCTTCCTAGCACATCCCCCTCCCACAATCACTGGCACGTTACATACAGGCTCCGTTCTAGTGACCCCAGTTACACCCCCACCCCTTCATACATAGTTTAAAGCTCTATCAACGAACCTTCCCAACTCCTGTCTTAAGACCCCTTTCCACTGGTGGGATAAGCTACTCGTATTGGTTGCCAGTACACCTGGTCTCATGTAAATCAAGCAGCGGTCAAAAAACCCAAACCCCTGCCAGGCACGCCAGGTTCAGAGCCAGGTATTAATGATGTATGACAGCTTTAAACGTAGACCAAAAAGTCTCTTTCCATACAATGTTTTCAAGATGCTGTTTAAATAGCAAATTTTCTATCTAGCATTTTTTTGTTTGTTTTGTTTGTTTTACTTCCTGAATATTTTTCAGCTACTCAACAGTATGTGATTTTATAGAACAAGTGTATCTATCCTGGACAATATAATGTAATAGCATGGTTTGAAACTAAAAAATGTCACCTAATAAAGGTGAAAATGTCTATAATAAAACATCCGCACAATAAGGACACACAACATCCAACATGTTGGGGAACAACAAAATATCAGACAATAATTACTTTCTGGAAGGAAATAAGAACAATAAGTTGACAAAGACAGTATAGAAAGCTTAGCAATGTCCATTTTCCTTCTCTCTTTTACTCCATGTAATTATGTTAAGTAGGCTGGATACGTTAAGAGACCTATATATTATTTTAAAATGGATTCTACAAAGAGTGACAACATTACAGGAGACTGACTTCCCAGGGACTACAGAATATACCTGAATACAACAATAAGTAACAGATTCATTCATCAAACTGCCATCGAGAGAAGAAGAAAAAGGTTGGGAAAACAATCTAGAAACATTTCCATAAAAGCATTCATAACACAAATACATACTAAAGGGGACAACACTGGAACAAGATAGAGTAGATAGAGATTGCCTATTAAGAGAAATTTTCTAACCATCAAAAAGGCAGGGTTTGGAACAGTCTCCTACTCCCAGTATTGGGGAACATGAGAAGGGAGCTGAACACTAACCTTTCTATGTGAAAGCTGCTGTAAGAGAGCGCAATTATGGTCTAAAACCCACAGCCACTGGGAGTGAACTATATACAACAGAACCTCAGGAGCATTCTATGTGTTTTCTGTCTGGAGAAATGCAGAAAGAAGAACTTCTAAACCTTGACAGCTACTGCGAGGTATGCTTGTTGTTCATCAGTCAGCCCTAAGCAAATAAGAAATATATGTTTCAGTAACTGCAATAAAAAAAAGAATACAAATCAACATGGTTGCACTTATGCATGGATTTAAGTATGCACCTTTTAGTTAATAAAAGTTTTTTTTTCCAGTCAAAGAAAAATAAGCACAGATCACTACTAACTATGGTATCTACTATTCACTAAAATAATTCAAAATGTAAATAAACTACACCTAAGATGGACTCATTGAATCAGAGGTTCTCCCATTCTCTATAGATGTTTCCATACTAGCCATGTTCTAATACATTCAACTGAAACTTCTGACAACTGTGACGAATCAGAATAATTAGAATAATTTAGGTTCTAGGATTTATAATTTTAACATGTTAATGAAGAAAAATGATTCTGCTGTCAGAATGCGAACATACTTCATGGGAAAAGGAGGAGGAAAGAAACACACAACAAAACCCTCATTCATTTTCCATTTTCAAGGCTATTTTTCAGGAAGTGCAATCAAGATTCTGCATGTTTCTGGATTTCAAATGATTCCCACTCCAGCCCACCCCTTGCAGGCATTCTGAAAGGTTTAAATTCTTCAAACTTCAAGCAGAATTAACTTCACTGATTATTGTAAAGAGGTCAACACAATTGGACTTGCTTTTCTTTCATTTTCAGCTGAGATCGAATGTCTACTTGCTTTTAAGTATTACTGGACATTTCTGAAAGAGTTGTTGGTGAATGAAAAGTAAAAGACCATCTTTTGGCAATACAGCTAAATGAACAACCTTACCTTACTCATCACAATCTAAGTCTTGGCTATGGTTCAGAAACACAGACTGAAGCTCAAGACATTGCCTGAATAAATTGGGTTGTTAATGTCATGCTGCTACAGTACCTGAATAATGTCCAGACTGCATCAGTCACCAGAGCTCTTGGTTTATCTGTTCCCATTCTGCCATGTTTATGTTACGAACCATAGGCGCACTAAATCTTCAGACATACCAATCTACTTGAAATAACGCAGCTTATTACTCACTGAAAGGAAATCAGAACAACTGAGATGAATTGTATCCGCAGATTCTTTTTTTTTCCTGAGATCTATTTTGTAGCATCCCCACATCGTAATAAGAAACTCATGTTTCAGAATTTCAATTTCTACGTTATGCAAAATGCTTTCATCTTTTTGTAAAGCTGAGACTTTTTGTTTTGGTTTAAATTACTGGTAGCTCACAAGAGTAAAGCATTTAAGTCTGACTTTCATTTATTTTACCTAACAAGGTAAGAAGGCCCTAAAATAGATACTATCAATTTATCAAAATACCTGAACATAAAGCCTCAGTGCAGTTTCCTATATAGTATCAAGTGAAATGCTGATAAACTTTATCAGCTTCTTTGGGGTGCCCATAGGTATTAAATATTAATAATTTCAGATATGACATTTAGGTTCTCCTAAAATTAGACAGTAACTGAACAAGTGATTTAGAGACCTAGATTTTGTACTTTGTAACTACGTTTTATATAAATCTCTGTGTAGGTCTGGCAAAAATAAATAAATAAATAAAATGTCTCAATAGAAAGCATTGTTTTCTCATATTAGCAGCCTCCACACTTCTCCCTACCACCACCACCCACACCTCCTTCCCTATTTTTCTTTTTTTTTTGGGGGGGGGGGGGGAGAGGGGGAATAATTCTCTTTTCAAATGCAAAATGCAATCAATTGTATCAGAAGTACTATTTTTTTGGTGCAAAAATACAAATACAAAACAAAGCATAAAGCAAAGTAATCCATAACAGTTATGTTTCTACACTGCAAATGGCTGCAATTGTTCTACTTCATTTTTACAGTATAATATAACATTTCTAATTTCCTGCTCCCTTCCTTTGGTGTTAAAATCATTCTTTCTTTTGTGCTCAACTATCAAGAAAACTCTCTTGCTGCATATTATTTGTAAGTAATTTCATTTTAAATATTAATTTGGTTTAATGCATCTTCAGTTTTCAGGAAGATGTCATTGGCTTCAGTAGAAGAGAATTTCTTATTTCATTAGCTATACTGTAACCTGAGTTGATATATTTTTTGCAACTGCCAAGACGTTACGTTTGACTAATATCTCCGGTCACATACTCCCATTATCTGCTGTATGTTCCAATTTGCAACATTTCCACCCCTTCGGTTCTAACCAAAAGTGTCAAGATTACATCTCAGCTTTTGCATTCAGGAGATAATGCTGACACGCCAAGGCACAGTTACCCAACACAGAGAGGAACCACGTTGTAGCTGGTCCCAGGTAGAGCAGAAGGAGCTGGTAAGAGAGTTGCATGCTTAGATCTCCTTTTCAATGTGTACCTGCTTGCACCTTGTGCTTTTCTTTGAGTTACAATTCTAACTTACTGCCAGAAACACTACTTCTAAGCATAGGCACCTGTAACATAAACATTTCAATTGTTAAGAATTTTTTGAATACTTTTAGAAGTAACATACAAACAACATCCTTTGCTAGTGTGGGCTCATAGGACCTGATAATTAATAAGGTCCTTCAATATTTTCCCTCTCACATGGAGCTATAGTTTTTTTTTCCTAAACAGAATAAATATGAAAGAGAAAAAAAATAGATTGCGCACACTGCTCTCTCATCTTTAAAGTTATTGCTTTGAGATCTTATTTTTTGTTAAGAATAAAACCTGGAGTAGGAACAGAGCCTAACTGCATAAATTGTACAGGAAATACTTTTCTCATTTAAGTAGTGCTTCACACTTCGATGGATACATTTTTAATGTAAATTCAAAAATTAAAAAAAACAAAAACAAAAACAAACAACAGAGCATCTCTTATCAGTAGCAAGATCTTTCAACATAGTCCATTTTGTAGTGATTTTTACATTTAAGAACAGTATGGATGCAATGTTGAATTACGTGAACAAATGGATTTTAAATATTAATTAGACTTGTTTCAGTGTAATAATTAGTCCTTAAATTATATGGCACAAAACATAAACACTGACTGCTTCCATTCCTCAAAAATCATAGTGTGCAATAATCTCAACCAAGTTTATAGACTGCTATTTCAGCTTCCACTATCATAATGCAGATATGTATTTTAGTCTTTTGGAATTCTCATGGTCTCATGATTTCCAGGCATTTTTTCCACTAAATTCCAGTGGCCCTAACATACAGTGGTTTATTTATCAGTTGGCTTGCAAACCAACATATAATCTCATTATGACCAGTTTTACTACAAGAATTCTTGTATCTGCGTGTTTGTTTTCCCCATGAGAAGTCAAAAATCTTCATATGGGAAATAGCACAGCTAAAAGACCAACCTTATACTGCAAAGGATTCTGGGGAAAGAATTTCCAGCTATTTCTGAACAAGTTTTAAACCGCTTTCTATTCAGTACTTCATATTTACTTTATCACAATAAGATATCTTACATTAAAATGTAATTTTACATTACTTTAAAACTACATCTGTTACACAACTGTTTTTATAGACTTAATGCTGAAGATGCGTAAATGAAAAAAATAGAGCACAGTAGAAAAAAGAACAAAGTACTGTAAAGGTTACTCTTATAGTCAAATTGATAACCAGGTGCATCAAAACGCGCACAGGGTCTTTTTCAATATCTGCCTCCAGCACCAAGGGACATTTGCATTAAGTCTCTTATCCACAGCCATGTAATCAAATGGCATAGCTAAAGCATATTCAATGTTTCACATACACTACAGGAGGGGAAAAATGAAAAAAAGTCGAATATTTATTTCTGAGAGAATGCAAGCAATGCTGCCAGGCTCAGCTCTGCCAAGTGCGCGAGGCATGAGTCAGAAGTACCAGGTGTAAAAACAAAAACAAACCCCTAAAAATAGAAATTCCATTTCCACAATGCCACCGGCAGTGAGTGACAGGAACCCTCATGAACAAGTCCTCACCTAGCACACAAGTTGCACAGAAGCAGTAAGTGTTCCTTTATCATACAGTTTAAAATGCATTTTGAAGTTTCTACATTCAATCATCAGCAGTTTTTCATGCCTTAAAAGACAGAATTAACAACACGACATTGATAGCTAATGCCTTAGAAAAAGATATTTTCCACTGCTCAGATCAGTGCATTAACAGAAAGTTAAGACATTGGCTGTAGTCTTGAAAAAAACATTCAATACAAACAGAGGTAGGAATAAAAATCAACGTGCGCCCTTCTAATGTTAGGAAATGTTGGAAATCTTCTAGAGCGTGCTTGACAAGTCAAATCAAGAAAACTGCAAATATGAGAGGCTCCAGGAAAAAGACAAATCAAAGCAGAGAAAGCAGGTTACTGTGCAGCAGTCTGACATATTATCCACTTACATTGTTCAGTTAGGTACTGCAAAAACAAACTGATATGGGTAAACCGGTAGAGAAGGACAAATTGGTCCCAGTTTCCTCTGTCTGAGAAACTCAGTAAACTCATCAAGATCAGTCCCAAACTACTGGTATAACCCCCCAGCTTACCTCCTACAGCACAGATAGCAGCAAAGGGAATTCAGCCTTTCATGGCACTTTTGTGAAGTTCAGTATTTCTTCACATAGTCACTGCACTTGCCAGCAAGAGGTAACAAAGTGCAGGCTGGATTGCTGGGTTGCCCAGAAGCTGTGGCAGATCAGCCACAGCCCTGTCTAGGCCAAGCCAGCAGCTGTCTGAACATCACTGCCTAGATCACACCTAGGAAATACAGCAGTATCTGCAGCCAGCAAATTGATAGAAGCAACACAATGTTATGGATGGGTGGCAGCAGGGAACTGGTTTACTTAACTGCACTGTGGGGAAGAGTGATCAGCACCGAGCTGACATTTTATGGGCCAAATTCTCAGTTTGGTTTTACTTATATGCACATATATGAAATCTTGCAGTCATAACAAAGTAGCTGGGCAGTAACAAGTCCAAAAAAGCAGTGAAATGCTCTAGAACTTCTATGCCTTACGTGCACACATAAACACTCAGGATCTCACGTCTCAGCTTTCTGAAGTCTTTCGCTACTGCTTTAAAAATCTGCCCTTGCATGATTACCAGGTAAAAGACTTGTTTGATAGCTCTGGCAGTTCCTCTTTTCTCCCCCAAACCATTCGGTATTCAAAAACTCAGCAATCCTTTTCCTATGTACATCTCCTGGAATGCCTGATTTTCTAGGCATTTTCTGAGCTTACCTGGCATATAAAGTTCAGGCCATAACATACTGAAAAAAATGTAACCATGTTCTAATAACCTTGCTCCCAAAGTACACGTCTTAGACTATAGCATATAGCTTCTTCAGCACATGGCCATAAACCAACTTTTCCCTCAACTCCAAAGAATGACTCAGCTATGAGAGTATGGAATACTTCCCCCAGTTGAAACTGGTCTGCCAGGCACTCAGAAGTGTAAAACTCACGGGAGGGCAGATACAGGGGAGCTCACACCATTGCTTGGTTTCAGGAGAGAGAGGAAAGCTCAGTGAAAGTTCCATGTTTCCAGGCTTGTTTTTGTGATACACAGTAACTAAAAATATAAAATAGAAATAAGTGGAATTATAGAGAGATGAAAATAGAATTAATCTGCAGAACATTAACAGGAACCACAGGACTCTGTCTTTCTAGTTAAGAAGGGATCAAAGAGAAGTTCTGCATTAATGTGGGACGCATTAATGTGTTGTACAAATATGACTGCCTAAAAGTAGTATTTCACAAAGCACAGAAAACAGAATCAGTCTTTTGATAAGCCTTTTCATGCAAGAATTTCAAAGCTCTTTACAAATAACTGGAAACCATACCGAAAACCTATCATGTAGATTTACTCTTTTTGTGCCTCTGCACTAACTATAATGAAGTGTGTGAGGGAGGTGAGAAATTGTGATGGTTAGAAGGCAGATTTTCACTAAATAATTGTCAAGTAGATTAGTTCAGACTTGAAGTTTTTTCATTCTCCGCATAACCAAGAAATTGCATTTTTTAAAAATAAGAATTGGAGGAAAAAAAAAGAGGAATTTTATTTACTGTAAGTTTGCTGCTCTGCAAAAGTCAGTGATTCTTAATATTTTAAACCATAACTCTCTTCATGTTAACAGCATCAAGAGATCAGAATTAGTCATTTTTGTGAAAATATTTATAAGCAAGCTATCAGGTCTTTTAAAGCAGTTCTGTTAAGTTTGGTTGGAGGAAGATCTTAAACAGTTTAGATTATGAAGTCAAGCAACAGAAACTAATTAAGAAAACAATTCCAGATAAAATCACAAGTGCAGCACCATATCCCAAACAAGTGATACTGCTTGCCCTTCGGGATAGTAGGCTCAGTTGTTTAGGTGAAGATATAAAATTCTAGGTCTCCTACATAGCTGGATTATAATGAAATTCACAGTATATGATGTTTTGAAAGTATCTTTAATATTTACTAGTCCAGAGAATGTCATTTTGTAGCTCACTGCTTTGGGGAAGATTTTAGAAGACTTAGTCCCCCTTTTCCATAGCTATTGCTATAAAATGAATGTGCATTCCCCAGAAACACCCACCTTCTCCTTTATGTTTTGGTAGGTAAGCTTCTTCTGAATACACCACGTTGATTTTGCACCCAGACAAGAAAAAGAAATGACAGGCAGCACACTTAAGAAAAGTCATCACTATGCCTTGATGTCAAAGAACTTGTCTGCTGTGGGACATCCTTGGTTTCCCAATTCTCAGATGGGGAAATAGCCTGGGATGTGCCATGTTTCTTCAAACCTTCATGGGGCACCAGGATTTGCTGTGGAGCAGAAGGTAGCAGAGAAAAGGATGCATGATTACACTCTCCCTTACATAGAAGACAGACGCAAATGTGACATGCACTTGTGTCAGCGAAATGCTTCCAAGAACTGTTGCTAAGATTCAGAACCAGAGAGGCAAGCAACTTCACCTCAAACAAAAGACGACTAAGGGAATAACAATCAGCTTTGTAAGTGTCAGCAACTGAAAGCTGGATTTTGAAACTGAACTACTGCTTATTATGTTGGCCTTGTAAATACACACAGGTCACAAACTGCTAATACCAAGGAAAAGATCTCAACCAATTTAGTTTATTTCTTCTTAGAAGAGCTCGGTGTGTCCATGACTGATGAGAATAATTTCTTTCTTAATCTGAACAGGTGACTGTATGAAGTTGTATTTCCCATTACACCTCCCTTAAACCTTGGTGTTCATGTTTTAGAGTAATTAAAAGACTTCATTTTCTTTTTATCTAGATACTGATTAAATATTACCTGCTCCTGAAGCTCTATGCAAATAAGCTTACAAAGATGAGTTCTTTAAGTTTCCTTTTGGCTTTAGCATCTTGGCAACAAAAACAAATTTTTAAGCACAGCAAACGAAGCAAGAAGTATTTGGGTGCTATGAAAGGCTAATTATAAGCTACACCTAGAATACATTTAATTACTATGATTAGACTTCCAAAAGTCTTTTCCATGTGAATTCAGAAAAACAAACAAGAAAGCAACCACAAAACAATCCCATCCTATCAAGATAATTGTGGTTCCACTACTAAATGAAGATTGGATGTTGAATATTTCCATGTGTCTTCCAAAGCTGCTTTTACAGCACTTCAACAACTTCATCTACAGCATTTCTGTTCATTACAGGTTATGTAATCGTTGATTCCTTTATTCTTGGGTTTTTTTTGTTTGTTTGTTTGTTTGTTTTGCTGTGTAACAACTACTTTGAATGATAACTGCTGAAATCCACAGCTGCATTTCATATACATACAGGACAGATATATTTTCATCAACTGATCTTAAGTTCTAACATAATATATTACAAATTTGCACCCAAGCCTTAAACTTAAGTCATAGTTTAATATAATCAGTCATAAATCCATATACTTCTTCCTCCAACTACCTCAAGAATGTTACCAGCCTATTAGAAGTGCCGAAGGGATGACGTTATACTACTAAAATGTGAAGAGAGTTCTCAGGATTGGTGAAGTGTGTCCCAGTTTTCCCCTCTGCCTCAGCCAGACCCACGTGGGGACTGGGTATGAATGCAAGTGTTATTTGCAAAGAGCTTAATTCACGGCAGTACCACTAGCCTGGTTTTGAATATTAGCACGATAAACTTGCAACAACCTGAGTTCAAGGAGAGAATTTTGGGGTATAATTGTCAGACACTTTTACCAAAAAAAAAAAAAAAAAGCAATGAGCTGTTCTGGGGATCTGAGAGCAGTCCAAACAGTCTCTCACACACAGCTTTAAGAGAAAGAACATACAGACCTGCAGGAAACACCTATTTAATTAACTTGACTCCAAGAGAAAATATTTACATTTGAAATAAAACAGGTACTACACAGTCAGAACAGAAGGAGTCTCTGAACCTAGGATTATTTCATTTTCTATCTACCTTATCCCCCCCTACTCCCAACTCCCCTTAGACATCACCAATGGATTGTTCTACCTCCGTGTTTATTTAAATACTATGCCTATGGATATTAAAAAGACTCAAGAACACCAATAGAAACATAATCTGTAACCCTTCTGTAACTTGCTTGTTCATTCTCTGAGTCTTTCATTTCCAGTAATGAAATCACATTCAAACAGATTTGAAGTTAATAGGTGGCAGATGAAGATGATTTTGGAGAGCCTAAATGATAGCAGCTGATTTAAACTACACAAGAGAAGACTTTAAAACCAAAACCTGTACCAGACTGGATTCTCAGTCTGCGCCAAATAAACTAATAGTATTAAATATTTATTGGTAGTTTATTTTAACATGAACGGTAAAGTCTTGGATGCTGAATTTATGCACAGGACAGCTTAGCAAATAAATTACCTGTTTCAAGAACAGATTTTTCCAGGAAAACTGCTAAAATAGTTACCCATGCTACTATTGCAAGAATTGCATGCATTGTATTTAGAAGTCTTAGAAACTGACTGTAGGTGATCATGCCTATAATTTTATGAAGTTGCTTCTTGTTTCAACAGCAAAAAATATTTCTTAGAACATTCCTTCATTGAAAGCCAAATCAACTACCTTGTACTTACTCTATAAGACAAATTAGTGTGTAACAATGCATGCATATTTGATGGCTATCATTTTGTCCTTTTCATAGATAGAATATGGAACACAATACCAAGACAGGCAGACAAGACAAAACTGTGTTACAGATATAGTATGACATACGTATAGTACATACATACGTGTGATGAATATGTATGAACTAATATATATATGACTGTCGTATTTCTAGCTAAAAATTCCTTGCAAATGTGAAATGAGTAAACGCTTACAAAATTTTTCTTTAACAGTAACTGGATTAAAATTTTAATCTAAAACCACTGGAGAGATCAAAATTATCTCACAACAATTTATACCCAAACCACCACCCATCTTCAGTGCCTCCTCAGTACTAACAAGGGTAAGAATTTCAATACAATGTGACAGTAGATCATGGTATTTAATCTATGATGAATTAAAAGAACAGTACAGAAAGAAAGCACTGAATATGCAAAATTATATTAGCTAAAAATTCACACAGTCAGGAGTACTGATATTTTAGATAGAGAAAAGGTTAGAAAATAATCTAGAAAATAAAGCATAAATCCTATTTACATCAAGATAGAAATGAAAACTAAAAGATGAGTTGTGTACAACACTGAAACTGAATTATTTCTGCACGCAGGTTAAAAAACAAAACTTTTAATTATACAATAAAACAATCTACCCATTAAAAGCAGAACAGGGAAAGACTGAGAATTGCTGCAAGAAAATAAAAGCTGAAGGCTCAAAGAGACATCAAGATTCATTTTGTAGGAATTCAGAACACTTTGAGCAAGTTGCTCCTTTTGCTAGCACCTTTGTTTTCCTCTGTTGTTTTCCTTAAGTCTAAAATAAAGCTGATGGACAAGAGATGCTAGTGCAATGCTATCATCAACCTGAATAAACTAAGCACACTCCTACTAACATCAGGAAAGACTGAAGTGTATCCATGCATAACTAAATTTATGGTACTGAGAAGTAACACTTAATGTGGTTACTGTAGAAAAATAACCAATTAGGCTGCTTCTGAGGAAAAAAAAGAAACAGGAGAGACAGATCACCATATCTAACATTATTACAGTGAAAAAGCTTTGCTTCAGTTTTTAAAAATTGAACTGGCCAAAAAAATGTCATTTTAATATACCTTATTGTCATCTGACAAAGTTTAAAGTGTTTTACCTGATGCATTTTCGTAAGGTTTATAATAAAAAAAAAGTCAGGTAGGTTGAACCTTACACTTTTATGAAGTTTGTTCAATTAATACGGTATAAATGGGTTCAGGCTGCCCTGAAATGGGTTGGCAAGAATTGTTACTTTCATATGTTAAGATACAACATAGAGAAAAATTAGAGTTGAAATATTGACCCGGTTAAAATACACTTAATACACTTAAAGTTTTAAGCACTACAACAAAGGAATGTTGTTTGGTTGGTTGCTTTTTTTTCCACAAAAATTCAGAATTAAATAGACTAAATACTTGAGCAATGAAGTCATTGAACTAAGGACAGTTGTTAGATGAAGTGAGACAGTAACAGTGAAATGATGAGATTCAGGAAAAAATATTT
Source organism: Pavo muticus (assembly GCA_016647715.1). Taxonomy (NCBI): domain Eukaryota; kingdom Metazoa; phylum Chordata; class Aves; order Galliformes; family Phasianidae; genus Pavo; species Pavo muticus. The sequence goes on from JACDJE010000807.1 coordinate 87,362, forward strand.
TACTGTGTGGATAACTCTGAATTGAAAAAGTTGGTTTTAAAAAATTAAAAGTGAAATAAAATGAGCACAGATCGTGTGCTTACATGTACAACAGCTTATGGTACAACTGCAGTATTTTGAAGTCTTCCAAAATGTCATTAAAAAAAATTAATTGAAATACAAATGCAATAACAAGACAGATCACCAAAAGTACACAAAAAGGCCTATCACTGAAGACTATTTCAAGTAAAGCTTGCGATAGCCTAAATACTATCTTATTGAAAAGAATGCACACAAAGTCATGAAATCCAAGCAGCTTGAAGTTCACCGTACGTAAAACAACATACAAAAACAGAAGTAAAAATGGAGAAAAGCTGTTCCCATAAACATATATATTTATTTAAAAATAAAGTTTTTTTCTGGGTATTTGCTGGCTAGTGATGCAATACCACAATGAATTACATTAGGAAAGTAGGAGAGATGTTATTAATCACACATGAAAGCCCTTTTCTACTCCTTGTTATACAACACAAACTTCCATTGGCCTTACTGTCAAAGGTGAGTGACAGAGGTTGGGGATATTCCTTTAACCATTTTCTTTTTGAATGTGCAACAGGTTCGTTATTTTTGTACATTAGAAAGATGAGGTCAAGAGTGACCTAAGTTCTCTTCATAGTATTTGTATCAGCAAAAGTAAAAAAAAACTCCTATCTTAAGATTAGCAGATGAATGATGATGTGACTATTATTGTCCTGAACCTGTTACATTACTTTTTGCTATTGCTTACTCTTCAAGTCAAAGAAGAGTAATGGAATATAAATTAATATGCACCTGATTTTAGAGATTGTGAACGTCAGTAATTATGACTGAAGTCAATGGAGTCTAAGGTTTTTCAATATCAGAAAGCAGTCTGACTTTATTCATACCTAGCTTTCATCTCTGATTAGCACAGACATTTATCAAGTTGTTTATTATTTACATATTAGTAATGATAAGAAATCAATAGTGACCGAGAGTGCAGAAGTCCCTCTATTCCACATAATTGATTATTTTGAATACTCATGACAAGTCTAACTGGAAATATTTTGATTCTGAAAAGCTACCACACACAGACACGAGTCATTTAATGTCATTATCCATGATGTTTTGTAACTAGATCCAATAACTAATACAAAAGAAAAATAAATAATTTCATCCTTTTGCAAATACATCTTTTTGCAAGAAAATACAGATTTTTCAGACTGTATTTTAAATGAGAACTCTAGAGATGGATATGAAAACATGAGGTTATTGAGTGAAAACTGGATATAATCATAGCTTTTTCCATACTGAAAGCTACATGAACACTCAAATACGTTTCTACCCAACTTCCATATTGTTCAGAAGTTTTTCCTCATATAAAATGTTCACCAGTATGTCCTTTATTAATTAGAAAAGAATGCATGTATTAGCACTATGTTAGCTGTTACAGACTTCTGTTCATATCAAATTTTAATAATGGCTAGCATAAAGGAATGTAATAGAAATAAGACTTTTACTATTCTCAGCGCTTTTTAGAAGTAATATTATTTTTTCCGGATTTTTTTTTTTAATTACCAGAAAAAAAGATATGCTTGCTTCTTTATCAGAAACACCATAGCAATTTCGCAACACAAATTAAAACCAAAGTGGATTATACCTTTCTTAATTCAAGGAGTTAAACTTGATGAAGTAAACATGACCTTAACAGAGTCCTCCTTACATAAAGAAAAATATGTCGCCTAGAAAAATAGGCTGACAGCAGGCCTTGTTTCTTTAAAGATACTGCTGCTGCATAAGATGCATGCAGTATTATTTCTACAACCTAAACGTATACTGCAATAAATGAAGTTTTAGGGAAAATTCAAAAAGTCCAAAAAGAAAGGTACTGTCATACCTCCTTTAAACCCCTCAATACTCTGCTTCATCTGACTTCTATTTCTCTACAGAGAATAGACCTAGTTCTACTCTTGCTTATATCTGCAGTGACTGTAGTTATGCCTCTGTCCACCACATCAGCCTAGAACAGCAAAACACTTTTGAACAGAAATACTCAAAAAATAAACCACCAACAACAAAAACAACAGCAACAAACTGCAAAGAATAAACAAAAGGCCCCCACATTCCACTCTAACAGGAGAAGCATCACCCCTAGTTAATCCCATGACAACCTTTAATTTTGTGCCAACTGAAAAACACTTTTTTTGTTGTTGAATGGATGGAATGACAGTATGCAATCTTGCCAAGCAAAAGATAATCCTATGCCATAGCATGTAATTAAAACCACATGGTTCCCATAGGAACACATCAGACAAACAAATACTTCAGTGATGGGCACAGCAAAGGAATATGAACAGAACTCAGTAACTCAATGCTTAATAAATGTTATCTTGGTCATAAGGGAAAGGTTTTCAGAACTTTTAAATAGTGTGAAGGTATGACGAGTAGAGCCTGACTGATAAAAAAAAAAAATAACTTATGAGTTTCATTAGTTTTTCCAGAATTATTATTATTATTATTATTTACAAGCCCACAATGCGTATAATAGACAAGTACAAATTTTAAAATGCTTTTAGTGAAGAATTAATTTTACAAATTTTGGGTTTTTTTTTTTCTTTCAGGTTTTCCTTCCTTTATACTGATAGAACAAATGGTTTATTCTGGAAAATCAGTTCAGAGAATAGTATTCTGTATAGGACTTCTTCTATACAGGTGTTATTTTTTCATCATGCATCAGACTTAACTGTGCTTCCGCTCTGAGTCAAGCCTTTTAAACACTGAACTTCCTGCAAGAATCATAGCTACTCAATCAGTACAGACTCCTCTGAACAAGTACAGCTGATATTTGCAGGTTTTCACAATATTCTGAAATCCCATGGAAGTATTCCAAGGTCATTCTTTCTGAACAGTATAGAGGAGGCTAGGGATGGTGAGGATAACACAAGACTGAAAGAGAGGAAGGATAGGATATGTCCAGGAAACTGTCTGTCATGAAAATGGCTGTCATTTATATTTCAACTCTCCGATCAGCCTCTTAACATAATTAAATTATTCTCTGTGATTTCTTTAGACTAACATACTTTTTTTTTTTTTTTTTTTTTNTGTAATGCTTTAATAAGCTAAAATCTGTCACAAGAATTAATAAAAATAGGGATATGTTTTGAATATTCTACTCATCACTTTGTCCGTACTTATAAAATATCAGTAAAGGAAGAAAAATACACACGTCTGCAGCTCATAAATTTTGGGGATACTTTCCTAATGACGTATCTTTGCCTAACAGAAGGGGAGAAATATCTTTGTGAAAATGGGTTATCCACCTACATAGCTCTGGCACAAAGACTGAGCAGTACAGCAAGCCCTTCTCAGGAAGTGTGAACATTAGTATGCTTTTCAGGTATTCAAATCCGGCTGGATTTATGAACTCACCCTTATTAGCCTGTTAGAAGCATATTCAGCTCATCTTCCTTCTGCTATGCTTTTCTGATCGCTTCTGCTGAGAGGATAACAAAAGCTGCCTCAGACAACACTGGACACTCCAATCTGAGCTGAGCTGAAGGTGCCAGCTAGAATGGGTGTAGGGAAGCAACAGTGCGCACTGAAACTGGCAACTGGATTTTTCAGTGCATCTGCAATACTTATAAAAAACTGAGCAGGAAGACAAGAAGTACAGTTCTACAGCACAAACTGAGCAGAAAGATGGGCAGGAATATAGTGCTTATTTTGTAAATATTTTACTTCTTCAAACCTTGAAAGTTAGAAGCCTACCTACAAAACAAAGACAAATATTGATACAGGCTTCCTACATGGCTTCACACAACTTAGTTGCAAAGCTAGTTGCATAAAAATAAGTAAATAGCCAAAGCTATTACAATTTTCATGTCTTTCAGTTCCAGCTTCAGGCCTGGACACAAATTTTGGAACATCATTCCAGAACATTTTTATTAGGCAGTCATGTAGGACTATGAAATTCACCTCCCCACTCAAGAAGACAGACACAAATGGATGAATTTTAGTTCAAAAGCATAATAACAAATATAGACCAGTTTTGTACTGAATGGCTTAACTTAGATTTTCTTCATTTATATTTATTTCTTCTTTATAGACAAACCTATAAAACTCTGTCATGCAATCAAATTATTTCTTCTAAGTGCCATGAAAGCAGACGTTAGAGATCATTAGTTTTTATGGCATGTTTTCTGGTGAGGACCACAAGGTACAGAATTTCCAGTGCTTCTTTTCATTCTAAGGATAAGATCTTCTAAATTAGCAAAGAATTTCAGATGTTTGATAGTGCTCAGACAGCCCAGGAGCAATCTGGGAAGGAAAGGGTTTGTGACCAGAGTAAGATTTTTCTCCAAAAACATCTGTTAGAATCCTTCAGATTCTGTACATAAAGTAATATATAATATAGGCTTAGTAACATGCAAAGGATTTCATCCAGATGAAAATACTTTTATTCCAGTAATTTTTAATAGGAACTAGTCATAGAGTTAAACTGGAGTATCATTTACATCACTGAGAGAAGAATAATTATCAGTAATGGTTCTAAGCCACATACTCTAATGGCAAAGGATCCTTGTCTGAAGTGAATTTTCTGTATGAATCAATACATATAACGTAAGCGTATCCTATAACAAAGTCCTAAATAACAACACACACAAAGAAAAAACTTGGAGGCAAGCATCCCTTGAGCATTAGAACCTAAGACCTACACTTCAAAAGGAAATTTGTCTTCAGTTTTGTATGTGACCCCTAAGCTCCTCCTCCAGCATTTTAGTAAGCTGAAATGTTTCACCATTCAAGAGTGTTTCTTTTTCCATCTTTGTGCCAGCCAAAGCTAATTTGACAGTTTCGCAAATACTGCTAGCAGTTATAAGATGTACTTTTAGGTGAATGAATGCCTTGCCAAAGCAAATGCTATCCTGTTCTGCATAAAATACTGTGTTCAAAATGTGGATCCTTCCCATGGCACACAGGGCGCCAATCACATGGACCCAGCCTATCAGACAATCACCTAGGTCTTGCTCCCAACTCAGAGCTTACATGCTGTTTAAGGTCCAACTTAATTTCACCTCACTTCTGGTAGATGTCATCCTTAGTCAAAACTGAGATGAGCAGGTAATTTATCTACCCAGAATGAACTAAAAGCAGGTAATTTGTTACGCCTGTTAGGAGAGATGTGGCCAGGTATCTCACCTCTCAGTCTACACCAAAAAGCTTTTGAAACATGTAATAGTTAACTTTTAAAGTGACCAGAATAAAGAATAAAGGCTGTAGATAACAGAAGAAAAACAAGAGGAAAATGAGTGCTTCATTTGCCAATTCAGATATGATTGATGTTCAGAATATTCAGACTGAAAGGTGACGATTAGAATAAGTGAGTACTTGTAGGTACTCATTTTCCTTAGAACTGCCACAGGTGTAGCAGTATTCTAGTTCAAATGAACATCACAATAAACTGTTCATTTATGAAATGCATGCATTTCTTTGTGCTGAAATGACCTCATGTCACTGTTGTGTATTTAGTGATAAGAAGGGCTCATTCCAGCAATAAAGTCATGTGGAATGCATTACTCAAAGGCCTATTAAGTATAAAACATTCAGCATTTATTTACCAGATTGAAAGAACCAAGTCCTTAAAACGTTAGACTGTAGTGCAGAGACTAGAATATATCTAGTATCCCATTGATTTGACATCTTGCCATAACTGTCTCAGATAGTCCTAATTAGAACACAATACATACACATGTGCGCACGCGCGCACACACACACAAACCTTCTGGGAAAACATTACCAAGAAAAAAAATACCAAAAACTGCTTATGAGAAAGTGATTTTGACAGCTATTACACACTGTTATAATTCTGCAGGATACCTACTGTAAATGGAAGGTGTGCATCTTCCTCAGACTATGAAAGGTAATGTTAGATTGAATAAAAATCAGTCAGCATCTTATTCCCATCCACCCACATGACACATTGCTGACTTCAGCTTTTACTGAACTTTTAATCTTGAAAAGAGAGGAAGGAAGACTGCTTGCTATTTCTATCAACATAACCCATATATCTATTCAAATAAGAATCAGCATTTGAGAGGGGAGGAAATAAGACGCTTTCACGTCTTCATCGCCACTGAAAATATAAGAGCTCCACCTTGAGGCAGAACCTAGTGGATGTCAGTACTAGGTGCAGTAAAGCTCAAGTATGACAACGGTCACATTAAACTAAAAAATAATTTGACATCTTCCGAAAGTCCCTGCCTTCTTATTTTCTTAGCATAAAAGAAGCCCACATGTATACACGTCTGCATGTTTTTGGACAATTTCAATCCCTAAATTAAATTCACGTCAAACACAAAGTTTAAAGAAGAGCTTCCAAGGATAATACAACTCAAACAGAACACAGCCTGACAGAAGTATTCCTTCAGGAAAGGGAAGTATTCAAGCTTCTCTTTCATTAGTGTACAGAAGAAAATTTCTGACTATTAATAATCTTATTCCTCCTAAATGAGCAGTAAAAAAGATTATTAAATATCCATTTTTCACTCGAATAAAATACTTTGAGTTAATTTTAAATACATGGAAAAACATCATAAGTAATTTGCTCATCAAGCATTACTGAAATTCTTTAAACTAGTTATTTTGAAAACTTCAGTACTCAATATCAAATTGCTTGTTCTTCAGGCTGCTTCAGCATATATTATATTTTAAATAACAATGTATAAGCATTTAGAACCTTTTTAGATAATCCAAATTACACCAGTTAGATGAATAAGTTAAGGCATGTCAGGGCCTCCCTCACATTTAAAAGGATGGTTATCAGGATAGTGAGATAGATGTGTTGCAGTACCAATGATAAATTTGGCTCAAGATGGCTGATGTGGTTGCTGAGCCACCCTCCATCATATTTGAAAAATCATGGCGGTCTGAAGTCCCCGTGGAGGCCGGTCATAAGCAGTGTCCCTCAGGGGTTGGTCTTGGAACCAGTGCTCTTCAATGTCCTCATCAATAACATAGATGATGGAATCAAGTGCACCCTCAGCAAGTTTGCAGACAACACCAAGCTGAGCTGTGCAGTCACTACATTGGAGGAAAGGGAAGCCATCCAGAGGGACCTGGACAGGCTGGAGAAGAGGGCCCATGAGAACTTAATGAGGTTCAACAAGGCCAAATACAAGGTGCTGCATTTGGGCTGGGGCAATCCCAGGTATTTATACAAAATGGGGGAAGATCTCCTTGAGAGCAGCCCTGTGGAGAAGGACTTGGGGGCCTTGGTGGATGAGAAGCTGGACATGAGCCAGCAGTGTGAGCTTGCAGCCCAGAAGGCCAACTATATCCTGGGTTGCATTAAAAGAGGAGTGGTCAGCAGGGAAAGGGAGGTGATTGTCCCTCTCTACTCAGCTCTTGTGAGGCCCCTTCTGGAGTACTGTGTCCAGGCCTGGAGCCCCCAGCACAAGAAAGACACGGAACTCTTGGAGCGGTTCCAGAGGAGGGCCACTAAGATGATCAGAGGGCTGGAACAGCTCTCCTATGGGGAAAGGTTGAGGAAACTGGGCTTGTTTAGCTTGGAGAAGAGAAGGCCCTGAGGAGACCTCATTGTGGCCTTCCAGTATTTGAAAGGAGCATATAAACAGGAGGGGCAATGGTTGTTTACATGTGTGGATAGCGATAGACAAGGGGGAATGCTTTTAAACTAAGACACAGGAGATTTAGGTTAGATATTAAGAGGAAGTTTTTCACTCAGAGGGTGGTGAAGCACTAGAACAGATTGCCCAGAGAGGCTGCAGGTGCCCCATCCCTGGAGGCATTCAAGGCCAGGCTAGATGCGGCTCTGGGCAGCCTGGTCTAGTGGTTGGTGACCCTGCACATAGCAGGGGACTTGAAGCTAGTTGATCATTATGGGTCCTTTTTAACCCAGGTCATCCTATGATTCTATAGAGAGTACCAATAAATGGAAACAGTATTTGTAGTAGGACAGCAGAATGAGCTGTACATGTAGAAGAAACTGATAACAAAAAAAATGAAAAGGATCATTAGTGAAGTTAACAGCTACAAAGCAAAGATAGCACATGAGTAGATAACTTGAATAAAGAGTAGAGTTTACTGTTTCAGAAAAATAGAAAACTTGCCATGGTCTGACAGCCTGACAACTTTGTAAACATGCAGTAAAGTGAATTTGCAAATAAGAAATGAGATGAAAAGAGGTTTCAACTCTGTATTATTTAAGTAGTCTAGAGTTCTGTCATTAAGATAAAACTGACCTTATCTAGTACTCAATCTAGTGGTTGGAACCTTGCCTGCAGCAAGGGGGCTGAAACCTGATGACTGAGGTCTCTTACAATCCAAGCCATTCTATGATTCATGGGAAAAAAAAAAATCCTTCGGCTAAGTGTTTGAGTCAGTCTTTATTCTCCTGTGCACAGAAATTCTTGTTATGACCTTACCAGCACTAATAGTTCTCTAGGACTGTAAATTTCAAGTACTGTAGATTAACTGAACCATTTTATAACTTATTTGCATCTAATAACCTTTGAAGCCAATGAGAGACTTCATTTAAAAGCCCATTTGACTAGTCCCAAGATGACAGGAATACGAATCAAAGTTTCAAACTGGATAAACAGGAGTTACAGACATTTCAAGATTGTTCATTAATTTTTAATAACAATTAACATACAAAATGAACTTCAAATCTCTTAATCATTGATAGTCCAAACTGTGACTCTTCTCGGAAGTTGTAGGGTAAACTTATTAACTTTATGTTCCAAATTACTTAATTTCTAAGTTTATTATCATGCCATCATGATGTAAAAATGCAGTACAAAAAACATTTAGGCTGATTTTAAAATTCAGTCAGCATCTATAATTTGAAATGCAATCTCTTATGGTTTATTAAAATAAGTGAAACAATTTTAATTCTATACATCTGAACAGCCTCATATAAATTTAAGAGTGCAACAGATGTTTCTGCTGGCTCATTTAGACTGCTCCTCACATTCCTCTCAGCTGATGAGGTGCCCTTCTGTGTTACAAGGAATTCCTTTTACATCACAGTGGTATAGCTGGTTAAAAACACCATCTGCTCTCATAAATGCCTGGACTGTGTTTAGCCACACTATACAAAACTTGAGAATAGCTACTGAAAGCTGGAGATGAACCCTTACAGTACACTGGATGACATTCGAACACATCCAACAGTTAAATGAAGGACCAAATACTATAAAAAGTCAAGGTAGGATTGATTTTTTTTCCTCTCCAATCAATCTTAGGTTTTTTGTTTTTTTTTTTTAAATGGCACATCACGATTTTATTTGTAAGAAGAGGGAACAGCCTTCTTAAAATCTCTTCCTCCCCTGCCTCCCTCTCCCCTTATCAAAAAAGGGAAAACAATTACACTGATAAATCCTGTCCTGTTTGGTAGAGTGTAGGAAATCAGATTTAATTCAATAACATTCTTTCTATTGCCACGGCGCAGTTCCCACCGCCTGGCAAACAATTATGCTCGTCACCACTTATTTCTAGAAAAGTTTCAGGAGCTCTAATTCTCATGAGGCTCAATTAATTTCGTTGTTAAATGAGCCAGTTAGCCAAAACACATTAAAATCTTTTGCAACTTAACTCTTACTGCCCACAGAACTCACTTCTGTTACGTGCTTCAGCTCTTCTACCTACTAATATTTCTACTCCTTGGCTGTTTGAGCCTAAACATCTGTTTTCAGACAAATACATACATACTTTTTTCTTTTCCCACACTTAAGAACAATTTACTTTGGTAAGCAATGTTGCCACTAAATTGTTACTGTATCACCTGATTAAAGAAAATGCATGTATAGAAGCAGCAGCACTGAAACATTTCTACATATATTAAGAAACTTGTAAGTGACGACTTCCTAGCATTTGTTCAGTTCAACAGTTCTCGAGAAAGATGATCATCCATACGGCAATGAAACCCACTTAGGTTACAGTATCTCTGAATAAAAAAGTGCAAGTTAGCTACATTCCATTTTTGTAATGGTAATGGAACATCAGAGAGGTACCGCAGATACAATGGAGATCTGTTTGGTTAAGACACTGTACAAACGCACAGAGATTCTTCTCTTTACTAAGGAGCTTTGCAAAATGTCGTGCTTCACAATTACAGTCTGTGCTTCATTTCCACCTTTTCTTTCATGAGAGCAGAGATAACCAGCATGTAGATCACTAAGTGATTAAAACTTTTCTTGAATAGTGGGACAAATACATATAGAGATAACAATATATTATAAGTATCTCATATGAAGCTCTAATTTTATGGACATTTTTTCTTGAGGATTCATCCTCATCTTAACATTAGGCAGCTTTGGCACAAAATATAAACTCCTTTTTTTGCTAAATAATTGCCCTCATGCACATTAAATTACATAAAATCTGGAAGGCAAGAATAATTCATGCGTGGGCTAGGTCCTTTACCACTATAAGTATGATGGTTAATCAGATTTTCTGTAATCGGTCTCTGTAGCACAGAACACAGTGAAGCTCCCTCTTCACATAAGATGAATACTTCTATTTTTCTGACTTCACTTGCTGCTCATCAAAGTGAAAACTGAACTAATATCTAGTTTCCTTAAAGAAGAACACTTATGAATAACATGAGCAATGCATAGAACATGTTTTCTTTAATGGTATACAGAGTTCTATTAAGTTTTTAAATGAACTGATATTAATTTCTTACTGATCAAGAGGCAGAAGTTGAATCTTACAACTAGTCTGAAGTAGGATGAAGGTCAAATTAAGTGGTTATTCTATTGAAATGCAATAGTTCGTCCTTTCAAAGCTGTTTCCTGGACTCTAAGGTCCAACTAATTACTGACTAATTACAATTTTATTTTACTAGGCTTGTTAAAACTCTCAGCAACTACCTACGTTCACATTTAAAAACTAAAAAAAAATTTCGAGACAATATACAGATAATTCACCTTTTCAATAATAGTCCCTTTTGAAGGAAGAAATAATGATTTTTCTCTCCAAGATTTTTATAGATACGTAGATCACTCCAGAGTTAACAACTCCTATTTTTTTTCCATGGAAACTACAGCAGATGCAAAGAGCACAATAACACTATTTGATAGAGCAAATTCTCAGTTACAAAACAGTACTTTTCAACGTAGTAACAACCCTTAGTTAAGTATTTTCATCAGCAGTAAACAAGAGCTCGCATGCCATGCTCATTCAAAACTTCACTAGCAGAAGTGACCCACTGTTGCTGTCACCACTGCTGAAACACCACCCACCACCTCACTATACTCACATCCACTATTTGGACTCCATCAGCATTCAGCAAGCGTCGATGAATGTCAATGGTTTTCCACATGGAGGAATTCCATGCTACACCATTGCTTCATGCACACTTCCGTGTCAGATATCATACTGTCAGACTGCCCCTCTGCTGCCATCTGTCACACAGCAACAGTATGTAATGGAATGTTGGTGGGAAAATTTTACCTCTACTACAGTACCACCAACATCCACCTCTGACATCATAGGCCAACATAATAAAACAAGAGGCATTATTTTCAGAGCAGCCCTTCTAGCAAATAGGTAACATATGCCTACAACTTGTAGTTTTCAGGAGCCAATTACACCTGTACTTGGTAATAACATATAATTAGAGAAAAACACAACTTTTAATGAGGATCCGTGTACCCACAGATTTAAAATAAAAAAAAAAATAAATCACTCCACTGAAATGGTAAGATTTCACAGAATCACAGAACTATAGAATCGCAGGGGCCAGAAGGGACCGCAAGAGATCATCAAGTCCACCTCCTTGCTAAGTAAGCTTCCCTACAACAGAGAATTTCAATGCTAGAACATTAATCGGTTCATACCAAAGAATTAGTCTTACATTACTGAAATAACCAGAAGTTTGCCAGTTTAAAAGGAATCTATCTTCCATTCTTCTAGGAGATTTTATTAATGAAAAGCATGTACAGCAGAGGGAATTACATATTATAATATTCTTTTAGTTTGGTATTGTTTATTAGCAGACTTGACTTCACTAGAGGAAGTGAGAGATTTACGTCAGTAATTAAAATGTAAAAAAGCTCCTCCAGCAGACATTTGTTACTATCTGATTAACTACACGTAAATTCTGAGTAAACAGAATTGTAGTGTAATTCTCTGGTCAGTGCTGGCCACTGATTTGAGCTACATCACTGAGTGTCAATTCATAAATGAAGAAGATAACAATCATCACATCTGCTTGGAGTTATACATACATCAAAGAAGTGTCCTTGGAATTACAGTAGTTTCATTAATTCTAGGAGTCTGTCCTACTTAAATAAGTACTATTGGTGAGTAAATGTCTGACAAGGCTATCAAAACACAGGCAGAGCTAATATTAACATTTACAGTAGTGTCAAGATGTTGAGTCTACCTGTCAGATGGTAGTCTTGGCTAAGATAGATGCTTAAAACAAATCTGCTTGCCTCCAGCCCTTCTTTGGAATAGCGTAACAACCTTATTTGTGAGCCAAGAACAGCATATCCCATACAAAAAAATGCCACACCTTGCATTTTATTTCAGTAATTGAGAGAAATCTAACTCCACTTTTGTTATTTTCACTGTCAGCTCTGAAAAATTTGTTTTCAGCACAAATTCTCCCCTTCAAGCATTCAGAAAATATTTACAGAAATAATAAAACAATGAATAAGACATTTCCCAATTTCAGAGTATCAACATCATCAATTTACTCAATAAGTCCACTTAAAATTCTGAATCTGTTCTTACAAGGCATATCTTTGAACCAGTCTTACCCCCCGTTTCCATAAAGATGGTTGATGGTTTTACGTGGCAATGTTACTTACATATCACAAGCTTAGGTGTAAAGTAATTGTTGGGATATTGATTTTATTTGTAACAGTAACAGAACCAGGAAGATCACTTTTCTTTAAGAAATGCTATTTCACACACAGAAGTAAATTCAGAAATTATTAGAGAAGGATTGCTCCATTCTGAAGTATTTTAACAGCTAGAATTCAGGCCACAAACATATGGTATTCAGAGGCTGGTATTTGGCCTATTATATACTTAGATTGAACCTTTAGAACTTTACAGATTGTCCCAATTCTAAAATTTTCTTCACAGAAAATTAATGGAATTCACTTTCTGATTACTGTATTTATTATGATGCAACAGACTCTCTTTGCATGTCTGCCAAGAGACTGAAAAGAATAAAGCTATAAAATTCATTGCTATATTTAATCTAAAACCCAATTATTACACACAAAAGACTTAAGTTCTAAACTATAAAAATATTGTATGAAATGTAAAAAGGGATGTCAGCATGAAGAAGTAGAACACAGAATAGGGTGAATCTTCTAAACGGAAATATTTCATTGTATAGGCAGGATTCAAATAGCAGCTTAACAAAAAAAATAGTTATATTATAAATAAAGGAAATAATTATCCTACAGCATTTCCTGAGAATCTTCCTGAGTATCCTGAAAGATGTGAACAACTCTTTGTTAGGCATATTTTCTTTTAAATCCAGGAGAATGCTGAAGTAAATTTAGAATGGAAGATTAGCAATTTTTGAATACCTTACCAATCTCCCCAAACGATGATATAATTGAAACAGAAATTCTGCTTGCAGTTTTTTCTTCATTAATTCCAGATTTAAATATAAAGTTAATTAGTCAAGGTTTTGAATAGCCTTGAATCAGGCAATCAAGATTAAAAAAATAAAATAAAATCAGAAAATACACGATTATCTGAAAAGAAGCATCATAATATGATATGACCTTGCTCAAATATTCTGCGTTTCAAACATTAGTAAAATTAGTACTAATATTAGCACTGCAGGAAAAACATTATTTAATAGTATTGAACAAAGCTAATGATTATCATGTATTTTATGAATTTTGGCTAAAGGCTTTGTAAGAGAGCAACTATCCTAAAGAGAAACACGTACATCTATACTGAATCAGTAGAGCCCCTACAAATTACTGTGGATATCCAGGCAACCATTCACCTGCTGCTATTAAACTAAAAAAAGAACAGTTACCTTGGCAACAGCTGTATCTGATATTACACTGTATTACTTTTAATACAAAAAAAAAGAAAAGAAAATCTTCATGGTCTTAGGACTGGGTTACTGAGGCCAAATGAGTTTCACATTTTCATTGGCAATGTCATTAAAGATATTACTGCAGACTTACTAATAAAGCTACCCTGATTTTCAAATAAATATGAAACAAATGCATTTTCATGATATTAAATCAAATGACATCTAGGTACATTTTCCATCTTTGGTAATACGAGGGCTACTCCAAAAGTAATGCCTGCTATTTCATTCTGTCAGCCCACAATGTCAAAGGCAGCTGTTGGTGGTAGAGGTTGAACCTTCCCACCAATATTCCTTTACACGTGGTTGCTGTGTGACAGATGGCAGCAGAGGGGCAGTCTGACAAAGTGACACCTGACATGGAAGTGTGGAGGCGTGTCACTGAATTCCTCCATGCAGAAAATATTGCACCCACTGAACACTGACAGAGATTGAACAGCAGATGTAAGCACAGTGAGGGAGTGGGTGGTGCATTTCAGCAGTAGCGACAGCAGCATGAAAGACCAACCATGTTCCAGATAGCCATGCAGAATCTCGTGGGCGTAGCATGCATGCTCTTGCAAAAAAAGCATAGCTAATGGTAGTGACTATGCTGCAAAGTAGTTCTTTGTAACTGAAAATCTGCTCTATCAAATGGTGTTATTGTGCTTTTTGCACCTGTTGTAGTGTCCATGGAAAAAAATAGGAGACATTACTTTTGGAGTAACATCCGTACACACAACATAAGACTCAAAAGGAGGATTTTGTTTCCTTAGTATTCAAAATATATGATTAAGCTATATATTACCTACCAAAAACAATCCATAGAAAGGAAATCAGTGACTTCAGGACATGTGCCTTTCCCACAGCCTGAGGAAGCTCTTGGCATTACATGGGCATAAGCAGAAGAGTGTCACTTCCCCGGCCTGCCCTATAGCCACAGGGACTCCTGCTGCATTTTCCAAGCTGCAAACTAAGGACTAAGCAACCTCTGCCCTTCCAGCAGCCAGCACTTCCCTGATGTACTCCAGTGTGTGTACATGGAACCTTGGACAGCTCTTAGCTCTCCCACCCACTGCTCCTTTCTGTGCTCACAGCCCAATTACAGAAACCAGATCACACAAATTTTCAGACCACATCACATGTTCTAGCTCTTCTGTACAACACATGTCCAGAGACAGTTTAATAATACTCTCATCAGAGACTTACAGGCACTTACATAAATGGTTCAGCTTTCTCTGTAGGCACCATTTTTGACAGAACTCATCTTAGCACATTCACATGAAATACAGAAATGAGTTGAAGTACTTGTGTCTTTAAAAAGAGGAGAAGAAAAAGCCAGTCTGAACTCAAATACTTTGGCTTACCAATATCATGTTTTAAAACTATTTACAGACATTTTAACATCACTACTTACATGCCCCAAAATGATGCTTTTAAACATCATTCCAACTACAGTTAGCTCAAATTATCTAAGCTTTTTTTTCTCTGAGTATAGCAAAGTGATGCCTCTCAAATTTAATTTACATAATAATTACTAAACTAGATTTCTCTGAAGACTCATACAATACAATCCATTTTTTATCAATAAATAGATGGTTATTGCATATTTTACAGTTTATACAGAATTGTATGGAATGTATTACAGGATACTAACTATGGCATCACTCACTGACCACATCACACAAATTATCACTTGTGGGTTAGAGCTCATGAGATTAAGGAGTTTTAAAAAACATTTATCAATAAATTACTTTTCCCAAAGGAGAACAAAATACTTTTTATGCAGTCCGAAAATTAAGAAATTGAGAATGAGGATGTGGTACATCAAGAATTATGATACAGGATATAAAATCATTCTTCCACTGAATGCCACTGATCTTCCAGTTGTTGATAGCGTAGAAGATAGCTTTTGTACCTGGAACTTGTCAATACTAGCCATTTCACAGCTTACATTGGTACTGCTCAAAATTGTTTCATTCTGATGTCTTCCTATAGTCAGTGAAAATCATAGCCTGAAACAATTTAAACTTTTTGAGGGAAACAACAAAGTAAAACAAAAGAACTCCCCCTCTAACCTACCTCAACTCTTTCACCCATATGAATGAGTAGAGTATTTGCTATGAGCATACTACAGTTCAAAGGAATGCTTTTATTCAGAATTGCCCATCATCAACATTTCACTAATTTGCACAATCATCCTAACTCCATAAGCATACTCCTAGTGCAGAGGCAAATTCAGACAAAGGAGATCACCTTCAAAAAATATTAAAAATTAGAGATGAGTCAACATTTGTATATTTTTGATCTTTCTATAATTTTAGATTAAAGAGGACCGTTTATTTCCACATAAAATTGAAATTACTAGTCTGACTGGTTTCACAGGGCATTTCAGATAAACTACTTTTTCTTTACACTACATGCTACAGCTTCATTTGGTGGGGAGAAAAACAGAATGACAGTAGTGAAGAGAACACAGCTCATATTCCAGTCTGATACATTACTAAGCCACACTTCCACTGGTTGCAATATGATTTAGAAGTGCTGTTTCGCACAATCACTGATGCCAGAGGACTCAAAATCAAATCTGAAGTCATTATATAAAAATGATACTGCAGAACTTAATTTTAACTTCATTAAAGTAAGAAAATAGCTGACAAAATTGAGCCACCCGCTCTGATGTGTCTCAGCTTCAAATAACACATGAAACAACTGGAAACTCAGCCTTAGGGCTGCTGCTGCCGCTGCTTTAAAGTAGTCAATGGTACTGACAGAGTTAAAAACACTGAAATGTAACACTGCAGAATTAAAAAGTTAACAGTAAGTCGTGAACCTAAGTAAAATGCAGGTTGAAGACAGAAGAACATGATTAATACTATATGGAACCTTCAGCACAGTTTGAAAGGGAAAAATGAAGTCTTTTGTTAGCAAAGCACAAAGCAAGGACAGCACAGTGTTGCCAGAAGGATTACACAGCCCTGAATGATTTCAGGAAGTTATGAAATAATTTTAGCAAAGAATGAAACACATAGCACCTATATTTAGTAAGTTTTCATCAACAGGCAAACTTTATCAACTTGTTTTTTCTACCCATTTATAAAACTGATCAAACCCACTTCAGAGCATGTGCATCCTGAAATCTATCATCAGTCTCTGCTGTGGCATATATCTTATTTCCACATCCTGTAACTTTAATTCTTTTAAACTCACATCTAAATAGCTCAAGACAAATGCTTCAGAACATGACTTTCACAGTGTAAAACACTGCTGCTTACTGCACAGTAAACCAAATTCAGGTTGTATTATTTTCCTCTTCAATATCTGATTTTTCAAACTACTCACATGCTTTACAAGCTTCAGATAAACTATATTTGTTATTTGTTACCTCTAGTAAAAAAAAAAAAGTCAAATATCTGTCCTTTCTTTGAAAGCTTTGTGTACTCCTTATAAAGCATTGGCCTATCAAGAAAGTAGTCCAGGCTTGGTTGTAGCACTGCTTCAACATCATCAACAGAAAAAAAAAAAACATAAAAAGCTCTTCCCTTATTAAAATTAATAACAATAACTAGCTGTCTCTGGAAAACCACATGAATTAGAAATTTTAAACCAACCAGTTTGACAGCATCCTCTGATTTCACTGCCTTCTACACAGGCCATTCTGACATCACAACTCAAATATAGTATGTCTAAGGGGAAGAAAAGCACTCTTCTAAACTACAAGCAAGATTATGAATATTTTCAACTAATTTAAAAGAATTATTCCTTTCAGGCTATTTGTACCATTAAAAATACCATTGTTCCAATTTCATATTAATCTAATTCATACAGACTTAATATTCGATGCAGCACATTTCCTTTTCAAATACTTCTCATACCCCTGTCCCACAGGCTTTTCCAAATATGCATACGGCTTATAGTCTGCATAAAGCCACATGACATACTTTAAGGGTATCTCCTATCAAAAAATTGAGGGCTTACTCCAAATCTGGCAGCCTTTAGGAACCCAGAAAACATTCCTTTAGGAAGAATTTAAGCTAATTATTTCTCTTTTACTGAGATTGTTCAAAAATAGTACCTTTTCTGCTCAAGTGTTCATCTATTTCTTCTCTTATGCAACACTTGAAGTCACAATTCTGTTCATGAGACTGCAATCAATTCTGCAATAGGCAATATTAGTATCTCAAAGGTGTAGCTTTTGGTGAATAATAAAGCAGTCAATCTGAGCTCCTGCAGTCCTGTTCTTATTTTAGTATTTCCGATGATTACAAAAGATAAATACTCAGAAAGCCAGTTCTGACATCATTTTTTATTTGTGGGATCAAAGGCAATTTTCAGATTTCTAACACAAGCACTGCTAGCTGAGTTGTCACTGTAATACTCATTGCAGATTAACCAAGAATGCTTTTACCTGCACCAGCATTCACTACAGCTCTAGGACACAAGAGAAATCTGCCAGAAGTTCTGATTTATGCTGACTGTTCACTGGCCTGATGTGATTCTTCCTCAAGTAAGAAATAAAATGAAAAAATTGTTGCCAATGAGAAAAAAAATTTACAACTATAGTATTTTGTTTTTTAAGGTAATGTTTTGTTTGTATTTCAAATTAAAAAACCACCAAATAGATATTAAGAGAAATATTACAGAAAATTCAAAGCTAATTTAATGGAAACATATATATACTAATTAGCATCTAATTCTTTCCCATCGGTACTTAAATCTGCAGCATTACAGTCATTTTGCCGAAGTCACAAATCAGAAGTGTTGCTTGGTTTCCATAACCACTTTCTCTTACTAATCCAGAATGTACTCCTGGACTCATAAGATAGAGCATGATCCTCACAGGTGAATACTTACAGAGAATAATAATGGAATCTGGTCAGATTTTGATAAAAATTGTGCTAAAAGAGTTGCCTGATGTTCTAAATGAAGACAGCAGCAGCACAATTACCTTGTAGTAACTTCTTTTAACACCAAAAACTAAAATGAAATTGTCTTCATGAAATCTCTCCTTTATTTCCTGGAACAATGCTTGAGGCATTATGCCTGATTCTGTCATTATCACAGCTCTACATCTTATAAATGTAAACCAGGAGTAGAAAGAAAGATGGTGAATGATATTAAAATATGCCATTTTGAGAATAAAGTTTCAAAACAGATCACAGTGCTCAGATGATACCTGCCAGTTCTTCCAGCTTTCAGTATCAGTTTATAACGTCACCAACAATTTCACTGCATAGAATCAAAAAAAAGGCAGGTCCTCCTGTTCTCCATTTTGGCTCATTGAAAAGATACAGCTCATCAGAATGTTGAACCCAGTCCATTGTTTTAAAGCAGGCAAAAGAAGCATCCTTCCTAAATTATTCCTCTTTGCCTCATGCATTTCGGCTCTGCATCTCTAACACTAGAATCCCAAACTATTCCCTCATATTACATGCAACCTGGCAGAAGCAAAAATACATTTACTATTTTCTATGTAGTTTTCACAACACAGAAGCATTAAAGCTGCTCTTGTAAAAAGATATTCTCAAAAGCAATTTAGTTTACAGTGCTTTTCTTGAACTTCTTGTCTCCTTTCTACGCTTTCTTAAAATGAAATGTTATACACTCTACTCTTTTTTTGCAGTTACCCAGCTAAAGAGGAAAACATGCCAGCTTCATCTAGTTCATAGATTACAGCTATCCTTTGGAAGGAGAGGTAAATTCGTTTTTTTGCAATAAGAAGCTAACCGAAGTGAAGCTTGCATAAAGCATGGAGCTAGAGCTGTACACATGATGTACAACGGCAAAGAGCTCAGCAAGGCCTACAGATTCTGCACTGGACACTAAAACTTTTAAACACTAAACTTTTACAAAATTGAAAAGCTTTTATTTCTCTCACTGTAATTCCACGTGAAGTTCTGCTCAGAATTCAGTGAAACTTAAAAAGTTAGAACACCACCAACACACAAAAGCCACTGATAGCAAGCAGAGGAATCCAATGCACGTAATTCCAAACAAAGTAGAAAAATTTTCACAAACGAAAACCCTAACTCAGAAGTACCCCACGTTAGAGCACTGAGGACCTAATTTTAATGTAATCAATTCTTCTTAAAAAGACTGCTCAGGGTTAAAAAGCTTATTTGCAATATTTTTGACAATATGCCTCTATTTGTTTAAGTTTCATAGGTAGAATCCATCTGTAGTCTTAGTATTTAACTATAATTGGATGATATTTATTCAGTTAGAACATTTTTTCTGACATTTATATTACCTCAAAGAACAACACTAGCTTTAGAAATTCTATTTCAGATTGAGCTAATTGAACTTTTGAAGGCATGGAAATCTTGTCATGAATCAGCATGGCTGGTTATGACTTTGAAGGGGTAACGTACCATAGAAATTGACTTTTTTTCAGCCTCAGTGAAAAGGAATCAAGTTGCATGAAAAAATAAATTAATTCTAGGCAAGGCAGATCCCTAGAGGTACATTCTCTAAATGCTGCGCTCCCACAACACACACACTTTAAAGATGGCTTTTTTGTCTTTATGGAGAGGCTAGAGCTATTCCAAGCTAAAATTTATTGCTTTTATTGAATATCTCAGTCTAATAATGAGAACATTTGAAGAATTAGAATGTATTGCGATGTATACATTATATGCTCAAGGTAAATCATTAAGTGTATGGGGAAACTGAAAAGCTTTGGAAAGCCTCTGGTGAAATTGATTGTGGAATATAAACCAAATTAACTGTAATTGATAGAGCTTCTTATTTAGAAGTCATTCATCTAAATGCAAGTCACATGAAGTAGAAAACAAGCATTAAATACAATTTCCTAAGTGAAAAGAATGGGTATTCTCTGACCAGCTACCAGCAGTCAGCAGCAATATACACTGTTTACAAGACCACTAAATAGCTGCAGAAAACAGTGCATGAATCATGGTGGTGTAACAAGTCTGTTTCTTCCACTAAGAATAAAAACTATGCTTTCAATGATCTCTTAGAAAGTCCATCATCAGTTGTTTTTTTTAAAGCAAGTTGTTATATGCTATGCAACACTATTAATGTGAATATTAAAGAGGTTCCAAGTCCTTTAACTGTGGTACCACAGAGGCTCTTTCTGTACATGCTCAAACGCCTAGAAAACTTTATCTAAAGTCAAATTAGGCATTGCAATATCAGATAGTAATTACAGTCAGGTATCCCATCCCATAGCTGAAGCCTGAGTTCTTTTGAGGTTCTGACTTTAAAAAAATATGTTATTCCTTTGTATGCAAACTTGATGCACAACATTAAGCTTTCCATGGCATGCAAAACAATGTATGAAGTTAGGCCACACGATATTCAGAGAATAGGACTGACATTTTTGTTCTACAGGAAAAATCTATTCAAAAGCTATTTGGGATCAAACACATAGGATATTTCAATTACTTTGGCAGTTTGAGAAAATATAACAGCTGGAGAATTTATGACAAGCCTCTTAATAAAGTATTTACACATGCCTTTAGATATCATATTTTCATCAGTAACAAAAACTTTTTTGTTTCATAGAAAAAAGTAACTACTCCTCCACCATAAATTTTAGTAAAACAGAATATGAAAGAACAAGTACTTGCCAGCACTAATATTAACAGCCTTCCCTTTCAGTATTCAGAAATACAGTTTTACAGCCCATCCAGCATAAGGATGAAAGATTGCTAGATTTTACTAAAAGAGTATAAGTTACCCAATATGCTCTCATATAAAATATCCCCAAGGACTACAATTAGTCTTGGGCTGATCGGGTTTGGAAAGAAAGCCTAAAACTGTCAGTTAAGTAAGGCTGGAAACGAGCTTCCAAATGCCTCACTACCCTCATTGTAAAACACTTTCTTTATATCCAAGCTAAAGCTCCCCTCTTTTAGTTTGAAACCCTTTTCCCTTGTCCTGTCATAACAGACCCAGCTAAAGAGTCTGTCCCCTTCTTTCTTATGGATCCCCATTAGATACTGAAAGGCCACTCTCAGGTCTCCCCAGAGCCTTCTCCAGGCTAAACAGCCCCAGCTCTCCCAGCCTGTCCTCACTGGTGGTTCCATCCCTGGGATCATTGCTGTGGCCCCCTTCTGGACATGTTCCAACAGGTCAATGTCTCTCGTCCTGAGGACTCCACATATGGACACAGTACTCCAGGTGAGGCTTCACCAGTGCAGAGTAGAGAGCAGCTGTACAATTTCCCTCCACCTGCTGACCACACTGCTTTGGATGCAGCCCAGGATATGGTTGGCTATTTTTTAAACCTTGCTAAGCTTCTGATTTCTAAATCATATCAGTATTTACTGTTTTATTATTCCTATTCATTTACATTCTGGAATACTATTATCTAAACATCCTCGTCCTTTATTATATAAAAAAAACATGAATCTAATTTGATAACATTGATCATTATGGATTAAGACAATTTCTAGATGCTTTATCATTAACTGACTACTTCAATTCTCAGTAGTCACCAGTAATTCATTTACTTTCTTAAAAAAAAATTAATTTCTCAGCTGTCCAAATTCTAATGTCATCTCCTAAATTTTCCATTATCTGACCTTCATAAAGACATCGTTTTACTTTCAGTTTTCTAGCATGTATTCAGCATACTAAACAGCTTCAAATTCTTGTGCAAGTTTTTACAAGCCAAGAAAATTATTAACATAAATGAAAAGCAGGCAAAGAACATACACATTAAGCCAATGTTCCTACACTTATGTCATACTTACATATGTGTAAACAAGTAGACCTAGAGTCTGGAAGTTTAAAACAGGGCTCCTGAAATGTATGGTTATCAGACAAGAGCATTAGTTCTCTTATACTTGCTTAACCTGAAAACATAAGCTCTCAGGTAAAATCTTAATGAAGCATTCTGCAAGCACAGATTCAGGAACCATGCAAAACAGATGAGAAATGGCTCGTCCATTGACCACTCTATAGATTATCAGTAAAGTAGACAAGCATTATAAAAATAGATACCATGTTTAAACTTAGTTTAAGAATTTACCAGCTCTTTAAACATTTCCTATCAACAGACATTTCTATCTTCATCTGGCAGAAGGCTGTTGTATTTTCATTAAAGTATCTTTCAGCAGGTCAGGAAAGATAAAGACAACTGTTAAGTGTTAATGACAGCCGTCAAGATTGTGTCAAGCAGTACTACTGAAAAATCACAGCAAGTAATCTCCAAGAAAATAATCTTGTTTATGTTGTGATCTATTGCATACTGTCCTTTATCCTGTGATTAAAAAAAAAATAAAAATCCAAAGATTAAACTGAATCATGAAACACAGAAAAGTCACATTCTCACAACAAATAAAAATGCCTGATTCTAAATGGAGGGAGAAGCTTTTGATAGCTAAATACAATTCCCCATAAGAACAACAGCACTCAATGACTATCAGTGATGATGGACTGCTGGTATTAAAGTCTGATTCTTGAAAATGAATTTCAGGATCTACTTTGCAGGGTTTCAGTTTCTCAACAAGAGAAGAAAATAAAACAAAAAACAAAGAATTTTCTTCTTAAGCTAGCTGTAATTTCTTACTAATCAAAGTAGTGATTTAATTATTGTGATGTTTGCTTTCATTTCAGCAGTCTGTCAGAGCTTCTGGGTTAAAGTTTTATTCAAAGGAGTTTAATCCTGTACTTTACAAAAAAAATGCTGTGAGCTGTAATTTCAAACAAGAGGCTTGGATTTGGGACACTTAAATGGTATCTAAATTAAATTGCTTCAACGTAAGATACGTAAGTGAGCAGCATGTCTCACATATTTCATTACTTATTTGGAAGTTGACTGACTTATCCATTCTTCTGCAAAGACAGCGAGTCTTCTTACATTTATCTCTGTGCATATGACTTCTTCCTGAAGCTTGCCAGCTTTGTACGTTTTGAAACATCTAAATTAAAGAAGCCATGGTTCTGTGTAGCTTGGGGCTGCATGTTTCCACCATTCAGCCATACCAACAAAAAAAACCTTATATAAGCTCGATTTTTGATTGGTCAGTGTATGGGAATTGTTAAATCATGGCCTGAACCTCTGATTGACCACCTGAGGCAAGCACTGAGTCAGCCATGGGAGCACAGGTGAAAGCAATTCACCTGTGTGCCTGGAAGGGGTGGAGCCAGGCTCCACCTCTCCTAGACCCCATTTAAGGGCTGACTTCCAC
>JACDJE010000809.1:0-95760 GCA_016647715.1 Pavo muticus
AAAAGGCAGCAAAATTGCAAAATCCCAAAATAAATTATTCAGACACTTCTCATTACTGATACAAGACTATCCTACCTAAGGTAAAACTGTCCATAAAAGATTGAGTTCACATATGCTCTTCAGTAAGATATAGTAGCTTTAGAAAAATCTTAAAAATACATCTGAAATTGCAGAAATAATTCTTATTGAAATCATCAAGCTAATCGGAATTCGGCAGTAAAAATGTGTTCTTATTTGGTTCTGTTGGGTTAAATGCACGTCACAAATCAAAAAATACTCTTGATATCTGATTTATAATTCTGACCATTGAAAAGAAGACTAAAACTTAAGAACTGCTTCAGCATTTCATATCCCTCTAAAAATGAGGCTGTTAACATGCTTCACATATAAGGTACATGTTCTGCTGATGTTACATGATAGCAATATCTTTCACTGCGTAGATGAGTTTGGACTACCTGTATGAGAATCAGGCAGCAAAACATGCTACCAAAAGTTTTTGTGTATGGTTTCCCCCACTCTCATCTCAGAAAATATTCCCTTTCTCCTATTAGGTCTTTATGATTCTTTTGCTCTCTGTGGACTGTACTACTATTTGTCTTTCACTGTGAAGCAAGGAATATCACTGATAGAGCTCAGAGTGAAAAGGAACATTCATACAAGTCTGTAAAAGCTGACAGCTTGTTAAAAACTTTGAGAAGGGTTCACCAGATTTTTATTGTGATGAATTTTGAATGATAGTTGAAAGTTTGCTCAAAGCATGAAGACCTTATCCCAAAGTTTCTACTAAATTGATTGCCCAGGCGTGACAAGAATCTGTACAAGGAAAACACTGTGAAAAAATGTTTGTAAACAAGTCAATTATTTTTCCAACATTTCACTATGGAAAACTCAGAAGTAGTCTCAATGAATGTTTGACCTGGCCATTGATTTCAGTCCTATTTTGAGTGAGTTCTCATGTATTTGTTAAGCCAATGAATAATCACAAAAAATAAACAAAGTTTTTATGCATATTTTCTATTATAGGAAGCATCTATGCCAAACCATCTCGGTCATAAACAGGATTTCACTTTTTAGTTCTACTCTTGTATTTTCCTTCAGCAGAGCAACAACTCCAACCTATTGTAAAGAATTATAAGATCCTCAAAAGAATGTGTTTATAGGTGAATATTATTTTAAGAAAATATATGTCAGTCATAAAATCAGTCATTCGCAAATGAAGAAATGTTTCCAAAAGGTCATGAAATGACTGCTGTGATGTTTACAGTGATACTGCAAAACCTGGCATTATGGGCATTCCATTATATAGCAGCTATGAAAAGTCAAGCCTCTATGAGTAGTGTGCTATTAATCACTCTGACTTGTGTCCCCAGCAACTTCTTATTGAGTGGGATATTAAGAGAAATAAGTTTGTGACACTGCACAACACTGTTGTCAAGTGTCCTACCGTGGAGGTCAGCATGAATACAGCTCAAGAAGAGGAAAGACTTCTAAAAGAGATTGATATGTGTGCAATAATGCAAGCAAAGGAACAACAGTTTCAATTATGAAAATAAGTGCTAATTCTTTTGAAGTTTCTCCATATGCTTGACCATATGTTCCTTTATTCTACAGTTGTGTTACCACTGTGAGAATTATGAGCACATGAACAAGAGAATATGATTTTTTTTTTTTTTTTTTGCTTTTGTTAGAAGTGCTTAACCATAATCTTCTCCTCCTTTGCTTGAGATGTGGATTCCATTGATACATGCCACAAGAACCTTAGCACATCTTTTCTACCTCCTATTACATTGTTTCTATTATGTTGATATGCAGTAGCCTTTTTCTTCCTTGCTTGAAAATTATTTTTCTACCTATGCAGGAAGTATTTTTTAACCCTGATACTTAAAACTTTTCCCTCATCCTGAAGTGAAAAAAGATCTGTCAGTACCTAGTGTTATTTCAGAACATCATATGCTCAGATTTCTTAGTTCTTTATCCCTGGGTTATGTCATAGAAATATTTTTAGAACTAACCCATGAAGACAAATACAAAAAACTGAGTTTTTGGATGTGTTAGATGATTCACATGTCATACAATACACTTCTGTCATTCTTGAGCAAGTCGTAATGGACTTGAATGTGTGAGTGACTCCAAGAAGAATATTAGTATTTCTTTCCTCCCAGACTCATCTTTACTCTCTCAGTTTTAAATATCCCTATCTTCACACACAACCAAACTCTTCGAAGTGAATACCTTTGAGTGATCTTATTTTTGTTATTAGTAATATTACTCTTCAGTTATCTTACCAACTGTCACTTTTAACATGAAGTGTGATGAAGTAGTGTATGGTTGCTACTCTTTGAAAAAAAAAAAAAAAAAATTACGTGTTGTTCTTTTTGAGATTTTTTCATTAGATATAGCACATTTTTAGCCTTTCCACAAAGTCCTTGAAACTTTAAGCTCTTTTGTAAAATGATATGTGGCAGTCATTTCATCAAACAAATGAAAGATTTGGTCTTTTCTGGTAATGACTGATTTCACCACATCACTAGTAGATGTATATCTCACTATGTGCAACTTTCTCTAGAGCTTTCTAAAGAGGAGCCAGTTAAACAGGAGTGAACCATTTGTCTGGGTTTGTTGCTGTCCTTAGATCTATTCGTTGTTCCTGTATTTGTTTTATATTCCACTGAGTTCTCAAGTCCTGAGTTCTCTGCAACACACTGGCAGCCTGTGACAAACTCTGCTCTCACATATAATTCAAAAGATAAAATAGTAAAAGGGGAAATTGGATAGTCAGTCTTCTGTGCTTGGATTCTGTAGGATTTAGTGGTTCAACTATTTTCCCAGCCATACCTCAGTCAGAAGGGTATATTACATCTCCCCTTGCTTCAGCAGCTGCTCCTTAATGTGTCACCAGCGTGCCATTCATAAACAGAAAATCTCCTGAACCTCATAGCTCAGGGTCTGGCTGCAATTCAGAGGAAAGAAAACATGTCTTTCCCTCTGACACTAAGGATGCACAAATGTTTAACTCTTCAGCACTAATGATGAAAAAGACCAACTTCTATGTCGGATAAGATTGGAATTAAAAGATGTAATTCTTACAGATGAACAAAATTACGTGCATTGATTTGAAATTAGAAACCTCTATTACATTTTTCTCCATTTACCCCACTGAACATCTCATTTTGAATGATATGCTTTCAAGAAACATGGTTTTAATAAATAATATATTTTAAAGGTAGAAACGGCTGTTTAAATCACCTAGATTCATTTCCTGATAACGAATGTCATAAAATATTGCCTTCTATTTTTTGTGTTGAACTGGTAGTTTTTCTTTCCCTTATAGCATCCTGATAGCCTACTCATCCAAACCTCATACAATGCATTTGTAAAGATACTCTTAATGTATAGATTATTCAATTCACCTGTTTTCTCATTTGTTAAGTTCTTCTTACATGTTTATTGTTTTCTAAAAAGCGTTTTTTTTTAATTATTATTTTAGAAGTCATAAATACCATTGAATCATTAATCATGTTTAGATTGTTCACTCCATTTTTATGCTCAGGCAGAGCTGAAGCTCTTGTAATAGACTTTACTTCCAAATATTGATAAGGAATTAGTCAAGAGTGGCAGCATTTTTCCAGAATATTTGTGCACACTGCTTCAGAGAATGTCACATCAAGACGTGAAAACAAAATCTACTTTTTACGAAAGAGTGTGTGCTATAATAATTACAGGAATACATTCTTTTTGTTATCTGTGGGCAAAATGTCATTTAAATCAACATAATTGTGACTACATACTTCAGCTGTGCAATTTACTGAGGTTTCAAGTTGTTTCAAAAATACTAGAGCTCTACAATAACTCTGTCTTGGAAAAGTAGATATTCTCCAGGTTCAGTTACTCTTCCAATGCAAAATGTAGGCATGAAGAAATATGGGCACAATCTAATATTACCTCAATGTCCTCATATGATGTTTTGAATGACACAGCATATGCGCAATGTAGCCAGAAAGTTCATTTTGTTAGTACCTGAACTGAGGGCACACTACATATCATATAATCTCATTTCCCAAGGCAGGGCTTCTGCTGTCGGTTGTACTTCTGAAGCTACAGAACAGCTGTACAGCTGTTTCCTAATATTTGGTTATGTACTGTCTGAAGTCAGATGAGGCACACAACAAAAAAAGGAACAAGTTGTAATTCCTCCCATTTGCTGTAAATACAAACGTGATGTACATAACCCGAGTGGATAACAAACTTCTTTGGAAAGAGGTGATTAAAGATATTTAAACCTGCAGGTTTAAAATGACAACTGATACTCAACCTGATTAGAGACTTTGAAAATAGAAATTTTTTAGGTAAAGTATAAGCAAAATGAGAAAAAAAAATCCTCAGAGTTATAAATATCAGCACTTCACTTATTTATTATTATTATTTTTAATACTACAGTGTCTGTGGAATCAAGTTCATCAGATTCCTTTGATTGGGAATTGTGGGATTCTAAAAGGAAAAAATAAAATTTACTGAAAGTCCTCTCTAGATAAAGTGTTCTTGGAGATGGAGGCCAAGATTATCCCCAAAATTAAGAGAGTTTTTCTTTGACTGACAGATGGGAAGAGAGAACAATGTTGACTATTTGTAAACTGCAGAAAGAGGTAAGCAATTAAAACATTGAGTAAATTTTGAAAAACAATGTATTTGTGAGGGATTTAGAACCTGCACCCTAATGCTGAACAAAAGATAATTCCACAAAAGCCCTCATACTTTCCCATCTCTATCATGAAGTATTCAGCAAATTAATAGCAAATGAGAAGCATACTTAATCACACCAAATGTTAAAATGTTGTTCTTAAAAATATTCTTTCAACTCACATTTTTCTCAAAATTATTTTTTCATACTTGTGAGATAGAGTTTCTGCTAGTAGAAATGGACACAGCTCCATTGAAAACACCTGAGCTACGGTAATTTACCTCCACTGAGGTTCCACAGGTCAACTGTATAAAATCATTATTTTGACTTTTACAGTGGCCCAGTGGCATTGCAGATTTGGTTTTTTATTTAAGTTATAAATTTCTCTACTCATTCTACTTATCATTCTTTGCCTTCTCACTTCTCAATGTGAACCTTCAAGTTAAGATATTTCTTTGTAATTTTGTTCAAAATTCTGCAACTGCTTACAATTCCTTTGCAGGTGCCAGGAACAGATAATTATTCCCCAAGGGTTTTGACTCTAATGGTATGGATTCATTTATCACATTCAATTACATGTATTCCAAATTAAAAATATTTCTTGTTTCTGATAGATTTGTGAAAAACATTATAATATCAATTCCAAAATGAAATCTCCGGTCAAAAGGCATAGTAATACAAAAGGAATTTCTAGAGGATGCAGACTTGTACTATTTTCTCTCCAGTTTTTATACTGAACCAAAATAATTCAGTTCTGTACTTTTCTTAAAACCCAAACAAGGAGAAGAAAAAGACTATTTTGCTATTTTTTATCGGAAAGTAGAATGACTGACACAATGATCAGATTATATTTCCCTTACTCATTACTCATCACAGCCAAAGGAGGTTTTGACACATAGGTTAGATTGAGGTTTGTCTTCACTCTTTCTCTCTGGTTTTCACACCAGATTCAAAAACCACCCTTCCTCATAAGATTCATTTTTCCTGTAACGTGGTGTGTCTATTTTGTTCTGCCTTCACATAGAATGATTTCTTCCACTCTATCCTGGAAACAAGGATGCAGAGCAGAGATGCTGCCTCCTCACTGTAGTTTGTGATAAACATCTCCCTTCTGCTCTCTGTCTCTACCCTGACACAGTAATAGACAGTACTGTGAGAATTTTTGCCCCCAAGGGTTTTATTTATTGCCTGTATTTACTTAAACTGAAAAGACCGCACTTGGAATAGAATATTCTATCTTTCCCAGGAAAGTACATCTAAGAAAGAACAAGTCCATATTTGTCTGCGGGCATTTCTATTGCAATTTCAGTGCAAAAGACGTTATCCCATCACAAAACTCATGGTGTTTTACTTAAGTAAGTATTCCAGAGCTTTCCTCAGGTAAGACTTACTTCTTTCTAAACAATTTCCGCAGTACTGAGAAAACAAGAATTTCTCCTGTCATCTGAAACAGTTGTACATGTACATCTGTTCCTAGGAGTAAAAAGATAAAAGAAAATAGAAATAGGGAAATCTTGAAGTAAATACAGAAATGTAAAAGAGAGAAGAGGAGCTGCCTTATTACTTGGTAACATGCTACCCATATATTTTATCCCTTCTTTTGTATTGTCTCTGAAACATATTTCTTGACAGGTAAGTTTAAAAAAGCTAGGGAAGATTTAAGAACAAACAGACAAAACATATCACAAACTCTTCAAATATATCAAAAGAATCCCACAAGCAAGACTGCAGATCCTTTAGACCACCAGGGTGCAATCAAACAGGATCAAAATTCTGCAGGGAAAGTAAATGATTTATTGGCATGGGTCTGCACCAGAGAGGATGGTGCTATCCTCAGATTAGTCTTTACAGGTAATGAGAGTATAACCACAACAGAGATAAAAAAGATCAAAAAGAACTGATGGAACAAGTTCAGAAATACAATTGAAATCAATCAAAAAGACCAGACTCTGTTCATCTGAAAGCTCTGTGGAAGCTAGAGGATTGACTAGCCAACCTAGTAATATACACATGCTTACACTCATCCTGAGAAAGAACTAAAGTAAAAGACTGACTCAATTCTATGAGATTTGTCAAGGAAGAGTCTAGGGATGATTCTAGGAATTCCAGAAATAAACCTATAATTCCTTGCAGGGATAAACATTTTAAAGGTTTTGTAATTTATACTATTCATTGAGAGTCACATTGCTGATAGCTATATTTTATTAAGTAGCAGGTAGAACTGACAGAAAAATCATGAGCAGGAAAAACAACGTTTCCTTTTCATTAAAATATTTTTTTTTTCTGTTTGCTTCTTTCATTGAAAAAAATAAGAAGAAAAGGCCCATCAAAGTAGTGAAAAAATATACCAGATCACATAATTGTTGTAACTAGTGGGTTGACAATATGAAGCCATGGAAAGTCTGTATTTTAGGTAAAAATATCAAACAATCTTAATTATCGAAGTATATCATACTTATAAAGCATTATGTATAATTACACCTTCTTCTGTAAAAATTACTTGTACTGTAAAGCCTTACTATTAAAGATCCTTGTATGTACTACAGTAGAAGATTCCAAACTTTCATTGCAAGCAGGCAATGTCTGCCGAAGTTTCCTCAAGGTAATGATACTGAGTTGCGGAATCAAACTCTGTAACTACAAAGTAGTTATAAAGCAGCTATGTTTATTCATGCTTCTACACATTCCTAGTGCCTCCTTGTGGTCATGGGGATGAAGGCCATATGTCATCCTTGCAGAGTACTTCTGACCCCGGTGTAGTTTGAGGAAGTATTCCAGCTTCAACTGGTTCATTTTCTAGGATGGTTTCTAGGATGTGGCTCCTTGGACCAATCAGCAGACTCCTTGGGTTATGGTTGAGGTACCCCATATCTTTCCCATTGTTCATGCTCAACTACTTTTACAGTTTTAACAATATAACATATTAGCCCTTCATTCAGTACAAACTGCATAGAATAACTAACTCACTTCAAGAGGGAAAAAAGAAAAAAGAAAACCAGGAGTTTGATAACCACATGTGGTGCAAGAAAAATATGCCCTAAGGAATTACTACAGCTAGAAAGGTACACAAATAAGCATTGTTTTACTTCTTTGAGCTTCTTAAGTAATGGTAGCCTAAAAAGTGAAAGGCGCATATCTAGATGTTCAGTTAAACAAAACTTATGACAGTGCCACTTTGTCACATTATTATTGCAGGCA
This sequence comes from Pavo muticus, assembly GCA_016647715.1. Taxonomy (NCBI): domain Eukaryota; kingdom Metazoa; phylum Chordata; class Aves; order Galliformes; family Phasianidae; genus Pavo; species Pavo muticus. The sequence goes on from JACDJE010000809.1 coordinate 7,877, forward strand.
TTTCTAGAAGATCTTCAATCTAACAGAACTGATTATCTCTAATTGGTGTAAGAAAGTAAGCAAAATAAATAACTGATGGTAATAGGATATAATGAAAATTAGTTGGTTTCATTTTTAAATCCTTTATAAAATAAACATTATACTCACGGGCTAAAAATTAATTTGTATTTCAAAATGTTGGAGATAACAAAAAACTGGTTAATCTCAGACATAAAAATACATAATAATGGAGACACAAAAATATTGAAATGAAGTCTGTCGTATTCCATCGAGATAGTGGAATAGCATAATATACCGGTATATATGCATATGTTCATCTTCCAAAGCAGCTGCTGCAGTCAGGTAATAGAGGAACTCAGCAGGACATAATTGGAAGTTTTGTGCATGGACATAATAATTCAGTGCTATTAATTCATTGCAGATTCATTTATGTACACTACTAACTTCAAGGTGGAATTTCCTTACGTCTGGTCAGGTGAAAGTAACTCAGAGGTGGAACTTGATTTTCTGCTATTATGGTAATGACTCAGTTGACATTTTCACACTTGATGATGAGATAGTCTAGAAAACCTAAAACCAATTCAGATCATTCTGATATGTTGTCAAAGGGTATAATGTAAACACCCTTCAAGACGATACCTCAAAAGAAAAGGAGGAGCTCAAAGCTCCATCAGAGGTTGGACCTTCACAGAAGTGGAAGATAACTGGTGAAAATTCAGTATTTCTGTCATGGTTTTATGATTTTTGGTTATCAGTATTCCACATCATAACATCATGTAGCGCACTGGGAGCTAAAGTGTTCCGGGTACCTGTCCCAGAATAGAAGAACTACGTTCCCCAGAAGCCTGTTCGCTGTGGTGTTATCATTTCTGCTCAGGGGGAACAGATATAAGGCCTTGGTAGGTCAGATGACTCTTCTTCGTCAGTCTCTCTCGCTGCTGCTCAACCGGACTGCGCATCTCACCTCAGCGTTATGGTGAGGCCTACCCAGCTTTCGGACAATCTCTCTCTCTCATTATATTTGATTTATTAGCTTCAATTCTAGTTATATTGTATTATAGTGTGTTATCTTGCATTCTGATACTATATCTAGTAAATTAGTTTGTTTCTCCTCAGATCGTGCCACTGTTTTTAATTATTTTGGGGTCCCCTGTTTCCCTTTTCCAGAGGTGCAGATTTTACAAAATCCCTCTGCCCTGCTAGTCATGGAACCGGGCCGAACCAGCCCATAATCCATTGACAGTTTCATTGTATATCATGCTAGGAAGAGAACAACTGCCAGCAATGGGGAGCTCTGAACTGCTTTGTGTATTTGTTGTTGCTACTGTTTGGATGTAGGATGATAACAACATAAATATAATACAAAAAACTCAGAAATCTAAAGTTAATAAGGTCACGTCTCTATTTATAGTTCAGCAATAGCTAAACCTGAATATAAATAATTTAGTGTAAATTTCCTGGCAAATGCTCTGTGAGCAGCAAAGTATCAGCTTTTTTTCTTTTTTTTTTTTTTTTTTAGCAAAAAAATACATAGTCTCCAAATTGAAAAACTGAATTTACAAACACTGCTATCTACTGTGTTAAATAACCAAACAAATAACATAGCAAAATCAAGTCCATCCTGAAACGTACATGTATTGCCAGATATCCTCTCACTCCCCATTCACTCCCCTCCACATCACAACAAATAATTCCACTGTAACTTATAGAACCTATCGCTGCAATTTAGGCTCTGCAGACAGTAATTAAGCACAGGTGGTTGTGACACTGTTTTCTCTACTTCTATTAACGAGGAAAGCTCTCTATATGAAATGAGATATAAAAATAAGCAGGATGCTGATGCTCTATATGTGCTGAAGTGTTGGATTAGGAAAAAGGTACAAAAAGGTCTTCCAGATACTGCAAAAAAATAAAAGACAATATTTGACTTGTGTGTTATGTTGCCCCCAATGGACTGTGCACAGGGAAAGATTTTAGAGCTTGCCACATTGCAAAAATATAAGCCTCATCAAGGAAGCACTCCTAATATCATAGTAAAAAACACTATTTGAAAGTGTATTTTAGTTTAGACATTTTTCTTCAAAGTAACATCCTATTCTAGCACTTTTATCTTTGTTTCCACAGCTAGTTTTTGCAAGAACAGATAACAACTAAATAGGTGATGTATATATCCTATTTTTACTAGACAATATATTTGACAGAGTAATATATGACAGTAGCTCCTACTTTAGGGTATGACTTTAAGTCATTTACAGCTAAGTATAGTTTAGACATGGACCAGCTAGTTCCCATCATCTCTGTGCAACAGCTTGGAAACAAATGGTATAAATATTGTATTATCCCTACAAGAATAAGGTGGACAACCTGGTTCTGATACATATTTATTGCTGTTAAATTCGAGAAGACCATAAGCTGAACATGATTTTGTAGCTGCCAGCGTTTTAATAAATGGAAAAACAGAATCAAGGATTCTGGCTGTGTTAGAAACCAGTATCAGTATCACTTGGGTCTTGCTAATAGTACCACGAATAAGGAAGGCAAAGGTGTAATTTTGTGGGAATTGCTACCACTACATGAAAACATTGTTGATGTCATGAGATGAGAAACAATGGCCATTAACAGCAGTCATCTCATGAGTTCTTACATGAATTTTTCACCCGACAAAGGCTTATGGCAGAGGAATGACTGAGAAGAGTGGGAAGTAAGGGACACTGACTCAGTAAGATAGCTTGCAAGAAGCCAACAGTGAAACAGTGTAGCCCAGGGACAGGGACAAACAGGCTGAGAGCACGCTGGCAGTGCCAATATGTCAGGAAAGCTCTGCAGGTCCAAATGACAGCTCTAAGATCCCCAGAAATTAACTAAGCATCAAATACAAGTTGAGCTGTTCTGTTATTTATGAGTACAATAAATTGTGTCGTACATTAATATTGGTTTAGGCATTATATGGTTTATTGGCAGGGAAAATGTGCAGTTAAAGACCACAGCACTGGGCTGAGTTCCTCTGACATGAAGTATCCGTTGTCTAAAGCCCATGTTTAGCTACTGCCCAGGAGATGCCCTTGGTTGTCCCAGATAACTCTTCAGTGTGAATGATATGACAAAAGATTTGCATGAGATTCATGTCCTTCTGGAGCGGCAGCTGGAAGCCAGATGTAATTCCCCGAGGCATCATGGATGGAGCAAAAAGGTATATCTGCAAGTCCTCAAAGCAGTGAATGACTGCTGAATATTCTTAGCCATACACATTATCTTTTTCAAGAGAAACTGAAAAGCCTATGAACAGTTACAGGGTATTGCTGAGTGAGCCTCATGGACACCTGGATAGCTTATCAAAGAGAGATATAGCAGTATTCAGAAGGACTTCTTTTTCTGTATGGAAGGAAAGCCATGCAGAATTATGATTATGAGACATCTGCATCTGGAAAGTGATATTATCATATTTATTTTCTGAAAGGAAGAACATTGCCACTCCTCTCCAGGTTTGTGGAGAAAAAGAGTGGGTTTCTGTGATGGGTTTAATATAGTATTTGGCATTTTTCCTGGTTTTTTTTTTTTTTTAATTAAAGTTTTTGATTTAATGAAGATATAACACAAAAATGCTGAGTTCAATTATTTGTAGTTTTGTGTGAGGACCAACTTGTGTGTTTAAGCAACAATTCTGTGATATATGCTATTTGTAACATATTAAAATTTTCACTGTTAAAGTAATAGCAAAAATAATGGTGCCAGAAATCTACTAGGCAATGAAAAGCAGTTTGACCTGGGAGAAAAAAATCTCTTTTAATACTGGAGTTGTTGACTAAAATGCATAGAAAATTTGCATAAAGAAATTTTATCCATTTCACCAGTGAGAGCACTTAACATGTCTTTTTACCTCTACACATCCTTCTGACTCACCTAAAATGGACTGTATGTTCAGTGGCTAAGTTGTCCCTGGGACCTGATTATTTTGGAATCTTCTCTGCAGGTATAAAGAGCTAGCTGTAAATACAATAATTTACTCCCTATACAATTCTCCTCTTTTCCAGTTTTATCCACTGTCTAATGAAGGTCTCACAGCTCAAATATTGCCTATTTTCTTTTATCTACAGCAGTATATATTTTATTAGTTTCAATTTTTAGAAAACAGTTTTATACCTTAAATATAACTCCAGGTGGGTTCCAATAGAGTAAAAGTGACTAGCCCCGTGTTTCCCTTTAGGTAGAGGACTGGCTGCAATTGTTAGGAGAGCTGTCAATCTCATCTTAATACATTCAAGTCCTTTGGAGGCAAACGCTAGCCAAAGGGGAAAACCCAGAATGGAATACTTCTGAAGCTGATTATAAAGGAAGCAGAGTGCTAGTCAAAGGTGCAGCTCCAACAGACTCAGATTAACATTTGCCTGTAAAATAAGGACCAGAGAATAAGTCATTAATTTTATGGCTATTTTTTCCCACTGCTTGGTTTTTCATAAGTTGGACTTCCTTCCAGGATAATTAACCACTAAACATTTTACAAGCAATCCAAGTGCGGAAGCAGTAGAAGATGAATTGCACTTATGAAGTAATTGACAAAGGGTATATTGGGCCTTTTAAGCAGTGATATTGTGCATCTTAATACAGGAAGAAAGGATCCTTTGTACTGCAGTTTGATAGGTCATTAGTTAATTCTCAGAACTCTGCACAAGGTAATAATCACTCAAGGCTAAAATGAACCCGCCTGGATTTTGGAGGGGAGGAATCCTACCTCAAAAATATCTCCAGAGAAAACACTTAATGTTTGTGTCTTGGCATTATCAAAATACCCCCTGTGTTATCTTAGATTAATTCCCTGGCTATTTTCTTTTCTTTTGACAGCAAAGTCAGAGCTGACAAACCAAGGCAGTTCTCAAGGAAATTCAATTACTGAAATGTCTGACAGCTTGCTTTGCTGCTTCTAACTAAAGTTTTGAAAGTTACATGCTGCATGTATAATATGGTTTTCACTACAAAGGAATAGATTTGCATTTTCTAGGGGGAAAATCATTTTAAAGCTGTAGGATTCTAATGATAAAAGATAAAAAATGAAATGCTGAAGTTCCTATTTTGCAAAGAAATAAAGTAAGTTGAGTGGCTGCCACATGAAACTAGAAAAACACTGTTTTCTTAAAAGCAGAATTTACTTGCCTTTCCATGTAAATGAGGGAATGCCAATCATGCTGAATAGTACTTGAATATATCATTTTCTAATTAGTCCATATGATGTGAGATGTAAAGGTTCATAAGCTTTCCAGTAAAGCAGGAAAATTTTGTTTGCTCCTATCTCAGCATCAGCAACCTGAGCTATGGATCTTATCAAGTGGTATCTCTCAGTTTTTCATCTAATTATTTTTAGAGATGGGGAAATGATGAAAAACCTCTTGGTCATCGCACTTGCTGAAAGCAAGGCAAACTACCTTTGCCCTCTTTTAAACTTTCTATTTTTCCCTTTTCACCAAAAATCTGCAAGCCAACAAAAGACACATCCATAAGCATGCTATATAAATGCTTAGCTAGCCACCACCAGCTATCATATAGGTAGCACGTAGGCAGAACCAGACCTTCAAATAGGACCTTAGCCTCTCTTGAAGTTCCTATGTCAAAATTTGTCATCCAATGACTTCAGGAGCCACTCAAATCATTAGATGTTTTCCTAACTGTTATGAAAAGTTTCTTAGTGTTTGGTATTTTAACTCCGAACAGGTGTCCTGGTTTGGCACCGCTTCCTTGAAAATCAAGCTACTATTGGCCATCTCTTAGGAATTAACCTGGTGGTTAGCATATGCTCCTGGGAAGAACTTTCAGTCTCCACATTCACTGAGCTGTAGGCTAAACTACTCATGAGGAAGAAGAGAGGTGCAGTGGGAGGTGGAATCATCCATTGTGCTGAAAGAAAATTTCAAAAAAGGACAGTTAGGAGTCCTACCCTATTTTTTTTCCCCAAGGCTATTTACTCATTTCACATGCAACTGTCATTGGGTAAATACAAAACAGGTTCCTACTCACACAACTTGGTACTGTAAGCACATTCTATAGCCACATTGAATCTTGCTTTATTGTCTCATGGCTCAGCTTCAACCGGAGGAGAAAATCATCTTTTCCCTAATAGTATGACTTAAATAATGCTTAGTGCATTGTCACATAGCTCATCTTGACTGGAATTAGTACCTACAATTTACCACTGAAAAAATATATCAGGCTTGGTGTTTTTGACTGTGTCATTTTAAAAATGTAGTCTTTGCTTCACTACTGTATCGCTCCTGCTTTATACCAGAGAAATTCTATTACAGAAAATGGGCTTATGCCAGCATAAAATTAGAATAACACAGTGATGAATCAGGTCCCAGTCTTCAGCAAAAATAGGTCCGTATAAAGAAGCAAGCTGTAAACTTTCCCAGCATGCAAAAACTCTTCAAAAAGTCTTTCTTTAGTTTTCCTGTATCGCCAATCCAGTTTCAGTGTAGAATCATAGTTACTGAACCATTACAGAGTACAGACACTTACTGCTACAGTAGCTACTGTAACAAAACTGCTCCCACAACTTTTTTCAGCCAAATTGTTAACATCACAGGTAACTTTAAAAATGTGTTGTACCAAGTGAACACACCTGATAAAGCTCAGGAACATCTACCAGATGTTCCCTGAGGAGTTGGGCTTGCAAATCCATTTTCCAAGATGACAGAAACAATCCAAGAGCCTAAGCCTTTGGAAGTTAAACTCTTATGTGTGGATGCATTATCTGATAGGGAAAGTAGACAAATTCACCATAGCACAAAAATTTACTACCCTAGATCCAGAAATTCAGAGCATAGACAGCAGCCAGCTGTGCAGGAGCCCCAGGAAAATGGGAAGAGTTTATCATGCATTTGATCCACCCACAAGCGAAGCATGTAACTAAGGGGTTTAATAGTCGTATCTTCCTTGAGGATTGGACTTGGAGAATTTCTTTCCATTTCTTTGCTTTCCTTAAGTTCATCAATAGAGCTTTGGGCTAAATTTGAGCTAGTGACCTTAGTTATTTCTGTGCTGCAGCTTACACAAACACAAGCTGAATTCTCCAGTTAAAGATGGAAGGGCACCTGTAGTTTCCCAGAGATTAAACCAACCTAGAGAGATGTAGAGAGACTTGTGCTGCTGTGGATCTTCAACTACAATAAAACCTGCAAATTATGATAGTTTAGAACTAGCTTAAATATACAATAAGTGCATAATTCACATCTACCACTACAGTACAACTGAGTTCATCAGAGCAAAAAAAAAAAATACACTCTGCTATCACTTCTGAGAGTTGGTGTAGTCTCCTCTTTCTTATTCAGAATATAATAATAATAATAATAATAACTATATATATAATATAACGAAAAATTATTGCTCCAAGTGCATTCAGGTGTTGGAACTTGACAGGTGAACCAGCAACATTATTTTAGAACAAATTTTTAAAACTGTATTTCCTTCAGAAGATCTAGATGTGACACTTAAGATCTCAAAGGATTTGGCTCTTTTATACAAATTCAATACACTATTTTAAGGTTTTGTGCTAATGATTTTGATGTATTGTTACACACGCTCAGTGTGTTTGACTATAGCAGGGATTAAATAAATTGTGTTTTAAGGATTTAAGGTTGAGGGGAAAGGATTTGGCTATGTAAATTGAGGTCTAAGAGGTCCTTGGTTCGTTAAACATGTCTTTGGGGTCTTGTATCACCTTCACTCTTCAAGAAGACTGCTATGTAAAATACTTTCAGATATATAGGATTACATAGAACAAAACCCAAGAGATGTATTAAACAGCTATTAAACTAGCTTTACAATTATATCTAAATATATATATATATAAAGGATTTACTATGGATTCCATTACTCCTTGGCACAAATAATCACACTTCCTTGATATTATTTCCTCTTGAGGTAATGGATGTACTCAGAAATCCCGGAGCAAAATTATTAAGGACTAGATTAACATATAGAAGAAACATATATAAATATAAAAACATATTTGCTCTTAAGTGTGACTGGCTGTAAAGATTGCCAGTTTGGACTCCTCAGAGGGTGCACCCTATGTGTCATTTTCATTATTTTAGTGGGGAAGTAGGAATTGGTTGCAGTATTTTACAAGATTAAATTTCAAATTCATAAATCACACTAAATATTTCAATTATGTTAGTCTAGAAAAAAAAATCAATAAATTGCCTTTATTAATAATAAGGAAAACCTAACAGTGAGAAATTAATGAATAATCTCCTTTGGGTATCAACTACTAGTACTGCATCACTGACCTTGCTGCTAAAAAATTACAGTGTTATAAAGAATTGAAAGTAGATTTTGTGTTATCTAACCGAAAAAAAGCCAGACAAAAACAAAAAAAACAAATCCAACTCAATCCTGAGAGATAACAGATTGTGTGTGTGTGTGTGTGTGTGTGTCAAAATGTTAAATAGCATAAAAATCTGAATTTTCTAACAGGTGGTTAGTTTTGTGTGCAGGATCATTAAGACTTTTTCAGATTTATTTATTGTCAAACTTAAAGACACCTACATATCATAGAAGTATTAATCATGCAACAGTCATGGAAGTATTAATCAAGCAAGGGAAAAGTGACTGATATTTTCCACATTGCCACATCAACAGAAAATAGTTTTCATATCACTCTTTTCATACTAATAGAAACATAGAAAAGTTCATAGTGAAGATAGTGCAAGACGGTCACAGTGCTTTCATAAATCAGCAGCTGTGATTTATGGGCACCTTCTTCTGTCCTCATGTCTATGGATTAACCAAGCAGAGATTACTCAGAAAGGATTATACAGACAAACTCTCTGATTTCTGCATAGACATATTTAGTTAAACATAAGCGATAGATAGCAATTCAGCTAGATTTTCTTCAATGGTATTTCAATAGTATTCATACAACCAATATGTAAATGTTCATTATTTCATCATAATTAACTGAGTTTATTGCTATTTGAAAAGCATGTTTTTCTGATCTGAGTACATCGTGTGATCCCTGATTGAAAGTATCAAGAGCCAAGACAGATAATGCAGTGAGTCAGAAACAGAGCAAGATACTCAATAACAGAAACAAAATAGCTAAAATAACATAATACCAATGTCTAGGCTAAGTATTGATGTTAAGGAGATAACTAGTGTCTGTAATTTCGTTTGCTTGTCCCATAGTCCAGTCCATAAATATAAATTTGTTTTGCTGACTGTTACAAGGGGCGTGATGCCTAAATTAAGCCACCACTCTTTTGTGTAAAACCCAGCCTGGCAGCAGCGGAATTTTGTGGGATAAAGCCATATTACTATACAGTACGCAGCCCACCAGAACCTTATCACTAATCATGCCCAGAACAAAGTCCGTGTCTTCCTTCTGTCTCCCTGTGAGCAGAAAGGTGTGGTTCAATACTGTAAACCAGAGAATAAGTTCCCACAAGTTCCCAGAAACAGCAATGAAAAAGCAAACCCCAAAATTTCTTCAATCTTAAACATGCAAGATAGCACCAGCCTAGACACATGACTGTAGATTTACAGTGTATTCATCAATACCAGAAGCCTGAAAATCTGTACTACCTCTTATGCGAATGCATCTTCTGAAGAAAACTGTCTCCTTCTGATCTGTGGTACTACAATGCAGCATTTGTTTGATTTCCCAGTGCATAAGTTCAAGCAATGGCTGCAGAGCAGCCACACCGGGTCTGCAGAGATTCCAGCACACATAGAAGTGATTAGTTGCCTCTTTCATCTCTTAATCCTGGTCAGTACAAATGGAGGGTGCAGGAATATTTTGTGTCCCCAGATACCAATGTATTGATGTTTTCTACCAAAATGAAAGTATATTATCAGGTGTAAGTACTGTTTCCTTATTTGGTATTTCTCGAAGGCTAAACATCAGTAGTCAAAACGAATTTAAAACCTGGAACTGCATAATCAAGCCAAGGTGTATTGGAAATGTATGTTAATCTTTCCTCTCAGTGGAATGGAAAGTATGAAGTCATAAATGATCCTCATGCGTGATAGTTATGCCTATTACGCACAATAGGAGACCAGATTGAACCATTCTTCCTCATAATACATACTATCTTCATTTTCAAGCGGTTCTACTGAAATTAATATTGCTACATGGAGAAAAAACTATGGCTCAAAATGAAGAAACCTAAAACATATTTAATTTTGGTTTTTGGAGAAAAATCATAGTACCTCCTACAATCATTCTGTAGAACTCCATACTTCCGCTAACAAGGCTTTGCCTAGATGCATATATCAAAATAAAGATTTGCAAAGTTAAACCAGCCCGGGATTACATTCAGTGTGCTTGCACTTGTTTTTCCAAAGGTTTTCTCTTTCATCTGAATCTTCCCATAGCATGCAGTAGCCCTGTGTGCCCTGCTCAGACAGGCCTAACACAGTGTACAACTCCTCAACTCCAAGGTTCCTTTTTATTTATTTATTTATTTATTATGTATCCCAGATTGCACATACTCAAATACAGGAAAGCACATGTCCTTTTCCTGTCAAAGCAGGAACTCCGACATAAATGAAAACAAGTCCACAGAAATAATGAGAAGAAAACTCAGAGTAGAAGGAGACAATATATGTGACTGACACATTAAAACCAAACCAAACCAAAACAAACAAATAACAAAACATATCCTCTCCTGCAGAAGTCTTGAATAAAATCTGCTTCAGCATTGCAAGCAGTTTTATATAAGTAACAGCCCAGCCAGGTGCAGTGCTGATTTAGAAGAGAAGACAACAACATTCTTTTTTTCCCTCAGAATTTTAAAAAGGATCCAAGAGCTTTCATGTTTGCGTTAGTGTATGTCTGCTGTCACCCTGTCTGCTTTCCTCTGCTTGCTCTATGTTCATAAATCTGCTGGCTCCAAGTACCTTTCTTCTTGAAATGTAGCCAATACCAGTGTCCATTTTGTCTTCTGGTGCGACTTGTTTCCAATGTCGACATTCAGTATTTCAGTAGACCTATCTACATGGGTTACAAGTTTGCATTTTAGAAGATAACCATCAATTTTTATCTAAAAAGTGCTCCTGAGTGTAAACTGTGGGAGATAATTGCAGGCAATAAGAGGTAATGTGCATAGGAAAGACAGCAGATGAGACTCTCCACTGACTTGCACCTCATGGAGCCATTTTCACTAGCGCAGTGACACAGTTTGATTTTTTTCCATCAGATGATTCCTGAACTGTTTTTGCTCTGTTTCATGTAAAATTACTAGATAAGATACATGACTATGGACAACGCCTTCAGGAAAGAAAGGTTTTTTCAGAAGGTAAATTATGAAAGAAACCCAATTTTCACACATTAATATGAAAGGACCACTCCAGATTGCCCATTTATATAGACAGACAGAAATTTCACAGTTTTGTGATACATTTTGCAGCATACAGCAAAATGTTATTTTGTTGTTCCTTCCATTTTATCTGAAAACAGTCAACTACATAATTCAAATATACAAGGAGCTTTAAAATGTCTACACGTGCTTTCTTAAACAACTGAGTACAAAAATTATACAGATATTTATAAGTACTCAAAGATGAAGGTTTCATGGTAATGATGAGGTATTTCTTTTACTTCTCTAATTATCAAAACTTCCGCTTTCTGTCTATTTTGTTATTAAACATTACAACTTTTCTAAAGCTCTCTTTCCATTATATCTTCTTCATTATGCAATCTTCTTCATGTCTCGTTGTGTTTATCATTCTCTCAAATATCATCTTTCATCACCAAAATCACAGAAGTACTGAAGAGCCCTTTGATGGGTCATCCACCCATTTCATTCTTCCAGCATCATGTTTCCTCTTTCAGATTCTTGGTCCCAAACAATCTCTAACAAAAAAGTAGCTATTTCAGTTTGAACACCTTTGGAGACAGTAACTCCCTAACATCCTTTGGCAGTTTGTTTCATTGTCTTTTTATAGTTATAAAGTTTTTCATAATATTTAACCTACATTTTCCTTGCATCAGCTCAGTCATATTACTCTGTCCTGTGTGACTAATGAGAATAATTTCCCTTGTCCCTTTACATATCTGTAGAGAGCTATCATGATTTCTAAGTCTTCTTTTCTTTAGATTGAACATCCCATTTATCTTATTAACCTTTTTCTCCCCTCACAGATCTTACTTTTCAAACCTTCTATCATTTTCTTGATCTTTCTTTTCTTTATTTCATGTTCCATTGCTCAAATGATAAAAGGAGAAGACAAAAGCCAACAAAAAGTGTTGGAAAGCTTTTGAAAACAAGGCACAAAATATGAATTTGTTTTAATTTACACTAAAAAAAAAAAAAAGAAGAAGAAGTACAAAGAATAAAATATCCAGCTGAAAATCACCAGTAGGGGGGCTGATGTGTACACACATGCAGGCTATGTGAGTAATTGTATGACTGTTCAAATCCTTTGGAAAAAAGTGTGGTTGTATGTCAAGATCTAAAGCAGAAGGACTGAGATTTCAAAACAGAAATACAGACTCAAACAATCCTTTGCCTATTGAAATAATTTGTCCTTGCCTCAGCTGCAGGTCTCTTTTGATTTATTTTTTTAAGCTACAGTTTTGATGCTTTTGCTTCACAGCGCTACAAAACAAAGTAAAGAGAACTTTCTAAAAGTAGCGAGCAACTAATTTAGTTGTGTCTGACTTCAGACACTAGGACAGCACAGCTCCACCAATGGTCATTTTTTTAAGACCACAAGAGCTGTGATACCAGATCAAAACAAAAGCCCACAGCAATGTACCTGGTACTGACCAGCAGCAGGTGAATATAAGAAGCAGAACATGCTGCACTGACAGGGTCTGCATGCCAAATGTTTAACTCAGAAAAATTTCATTTTAAATGGGTTTATTGTTCAGCTTGACCTCTGTAATTGGTTTGTTCCCTGTTCCATTGAGCTCATCCCTCACTCTCCCTTGTGCAAAACTGACTTCCACAGGAACTCTGCTGGCACCATATGAATTGTTTTCAATTAAAAGCATTACCACTGATGATGTTTAACTTGCCAAGAGAGATGATAAATACCAATTTGAATCTGCATGTTTCACTCCTGAAACAAAGGCGAGTTTTCTGTGACACAAACCAGGAGAGAAAGCAGACATGCTGCAGTCCTTTACTCTGTTCAGGATTACTTGGGAAGATTCATTTTCCTCTTTCCCCCTCCCCCAGACTTGTTTGGTCCCCAGAAGAGCCTCATGTGAAAGACAGAAGAAACTGGAGTGTTATCACTACAGGGGACTCAGCTAAAAAGTAATTAAACTGCTCAACCAGAACTCTTATTACCATTTTCCTTCACTTCATCCAGAAAACACAAAGAGTGAGCTGAAAGATAAAACATCAGAAGCGTCTCACAATGTCACTACATTCTTATGCTAGATATTATGCCACTTATACCTTAGGCATGTATGTATGAGGAAATACTGTTCTTAAGGAAATTCTCCTATTAGTTGACCATCACTCTTACTACAGAAGTCACCGAAAAATGCCAGTTCATGCAGCAGTGTGGTAGTTTTCCCATCATGTGCATTGCAATAGTGGCACAGCCCTATGGCAGGTTCTTCAAGGCAGACACAGACTTTTCTCTGCTGTTTGGTTCTTTAGGGAGACTGAACTCTGTGCTCAGTGGAGACAGTGGTTCAGTTTGCATGAGTAACTGCTCATTATTGCTTGCTAGGGGCTTATTATCTTTTCCAGAACTGTTAATGACAGGTGTGTTATGATAGAAATTTCAAATAATATCCTTCTTGGAATAAAAAGTACGAACCATGCAAGAAAATGTTTAATAGAACATTTTTTCATTGATTTAGCTTTAGGAGAAAAAACCTGATATGAGTTATTAATGGATAGATTCTACTCTCAAAGTGGAATTCAGTCTTTATAACAGAGGATGCTTCAAAAATGATGCCTCCTGCTTATTTCCATGGAAACTGCAACAGATACAAACAGCACAACACTGATTTGATAGAGCAAATTCTCAGCTACAAAACACTGTTTTTCAATATGGTCACCATCATTAGCTATGTGTTTTTGCTCAGCAAGTGTTGATGAACATCAGTAGATTCCATTTTTTCTGCATAGAAGAATTCAGTGACACCCCTTGTCTTCATACACACTTCCATGTCAGAAGCTACTTTGTCAGACCGCCCCTCTGCCGCCATCTGTCACGCGGCAACAAAATGTAATGGTGTATTGGTTGAAAGTTCACCCTCTACTGCTGTATTACCATCCGCCCCCAAGAATGTGGGCCAATATCATAAAATAGTAGGCATTAATTTCAGAGCAGCTTCATAGAGGTAGCTCAGTTGTATGCAGAAATATACCTTCCATGTTACTACCTTCAAGCTAACTGTTAACATGGTCCCCAGGATGGGCTATGACTGATGACATTAATTGTTTTGAATGTTTATATCTCAAAATTCAACAAATTCAAGCTGCTATTCTGGTTTAGGGAGTATTAGAGTTGCCACTTCTGTTACATTAAACCTAGAAGAAAAGGGCATCTCTTGTTTTCTGATTCCAGTTCTATTTTCTAAGAAATCTCTCTCTCAGATACTCTGTATTGCTTCTAGATAGAAGCCCCAGATATATTTAATTTGCCATGGACATCTCTGTGTGTGTCAGTCAGGTGGCCAGACAGCTCTGCTGACTAGATGATGAGAGAGCAGAGATGAGTTACTCACTCCCTACCTTCCACTGCACAGCCTAGTGCCGTGCCGTCCCTGTACTCACCTCTATTCTTCCCACCTCCTTTCCCTCATACAACAAATTTGTTAGCGCTGTTTGATAGGACAGAGGTAGGGTCTCATACCTTTTCCATTCTTTTCATTGATGCCTAGTGGAAACGTAATACTTCACAGTTACTTCATAACACTTTGTGACTACAGACATACAAAAAGTTCACAAATATGCAAATACTCACAAACATTTTGAACAAGTTGATGTGGAACTGACCACTGACTCAGAAGGATATATCTTTTTTTAGATGTTTTCTGACTTCTCCTTTAAAAAAAAAATAAATGAAGAAACGGAGCAGGGGGCAGAAGTGATTGAAGAGAAGGGTTGTAGGTTTGATGACCCAGTGTATGTTGAGCAGCTAAGCTGTCAAACTTGTTGCCTAAGTTTTTTAAGAAATGAATCATGAAATATTTCTAATGAGGACAGTGAATCATTTTTTAGTATGGGGAACAGGCTTCACTCTCACAGACTTAGAAACAGGTCATTATAATTTCCAGGAAAAGTGAATGAGGCCCAAGCTGAATAAAATCTTGATTATGATTTCTCAAAGAGGAGAAGCTGAAACCATGAGTTCAGTACAGCTGCTCTACTAAGCAGCTCAGATGAGAGGTAATTCTTAGGGATCATTTTTATTGATCTCAAATTAAAGCAGAATATAAGTCAGTTACCAAATCCCTGAAAATTCCCTTACACCCACACCTTCGCTCTCTCTGATTAAAAAGAAAGTTGGCATAACATTGTCTCTGACCTCCAAGTCAGTATAAAAGATATAATAGACTGTCTTTTTCTATGTATACAGCCTCTATCAAAGCACTTCACTGTTCATAGTAATTATGTAAGTGCCATCTCCAGATGACATGCAGCCTCATTCGTTTCACAGTAAGTCTGGTCTTTCTTACCTTCAAACTTTGTCTTAAATTAGACCATTATGGAAGCATGGGAGAAATTATTTGTGACAAATGTGACATGTAATACAACTGCTTAATCTGTTTTGCAAAAGCGAGAATGAGTCCCTCAGATATCATTCATGCATATTTGTAAATGTTTTTTTTTTTCTTCTGAGGCTCCTTGTTTGTTTACTATTACTTACTCATAATTAGTGCCTTTTCACCCATCTGTTAGCTGAAAGGGACCTCAAAACAGGTGCTTTCTCTGACATTAAGATACTTTTGTACTGCCAAACCAGTGAAAGGGGGCCTTAAGGTAAATGACAATAATCTTCTACCTCTATTTGCTATTCATCATTTGCTACTTATTTGTATTATGTGAGTCATCATGAAATGTATTGTTCCTTCTCAATGAATGAGGAATTAGAAGATTTGAAGCCAGAGAAAAACAAAGGTTTTGAGTGAAAAGAAGTGTTTTGTTGTGTTTTGTTGCTCACCCTAAATTGAAGATGCTAACTGGCACAGCTAAATCAGAAAGAGCAGAATTGTAGTCCATGAAACAAAACAGAGACTGAGATATACTTTACATCAAATACTGAAAGAAAAGCATGAGGAAAACTGCATCCAATACTTAGAATAAATTAGAGACAGCTTTGATATGAAATAGGTTAAAATAATTTGCCATCCTGAAGTAATGAGGAATGAGAGTCCCATAATTACCATGGTTAACAATCTGTTCTATTCTCTTTCTCTCATACTCATATATTTTAAGTGAAAATCTGGAACCAGAGGAAACACAGAAAGAGCTTTATATTGAAGCAAGAGGAAGAAAGAAAGCCTCTTTCCCATTCCTTGCCGCTTCTGGAACGAAAATGAATCCTTATTTTTGAAATGATGATAAGCGTACTGACTAAAGAATATTTGAATACCTCTATCACTTTTATTATAGCAAATGAATAGAGTTCTGGGCTTCTCAGTTCAAGAAAGACAGGTATCTTCTAGAGATAGTCCAGCAGAGGACCACAAAGATGATGAAGGGACTGGAGTATTGACTGTATGAGGAAAGGCTGAGAGAGCTGGGGCTGTTCAGCCTGGGGAAGAGAAGGCTGAAAGAGGATCTTATCAATACTTACAAATATCAAAAGGGCAGGAATCAAGAGGATGGGGCCAGGCTCTTTTCAGTGATGCCAAGCAACAGAACAAGGGGCACTGTGCTCAAGGTGGAACACAGAAAGTACCATATTAGCATGAGGAAGAACTTCTTTACTGTGAGGATGGCAGAGCACTGGAGCAGGCTGCCCACAGAGCTTGTGGAGTCCCCTTCTCTGGAGATATTCAAGACCTGCCTGGACACCTATCTGCATGACCTATTGTAGGGAACCTGCTTTAGTAGGGGGGTTGGACTCAATGATCTCCAGAGGTCCCTT
Organism: Pavo muticus; assembly: GCA_016647715.1. Taxonomy (NCBI): domain Eukaryota; kingdom Metazoa; phylum Chordata; class Aves; order Galliformes; family Phasianidae; genus Pavo; species Pavo muticus. The sequence continues at coordinate 24,929 of JACDJE010000809.1, forward strand.
CCAATCTCTACAATTCTGTGAAATATAAGCTGTTTCTTTTCTACTGGAATCAAATTCATTAAGTAGAAATGGAAAAAAACCAATAAGCTAGGAGCTTAAACTTCAAATTGTCTCTTTCTACTAATAGATCTCACAAGTTACATGGATTTGATATTTGTAAACTAAAAGGCATCAAAAAAAAGATTTCCAACTAAAATAGATGAGCAACGACTCCAAACATAAAAAATTCCTCTCTATTTTCTTTTGCTGGAAAGTAATTTCAGGATTAAGTTATACTCAAAGGGCTTGCAATTTTATAAATTGCAGAGGAAAGTTATTCTGAAGAGATACAATTCTCATCCATTCAGTACTTGCATATAACAATCTTATTTATAGAACTTTTATGGGGTAATAATAGTCTACTCTGCAATATGTGTACTTGTGACAGTATGCTCCCTCCTACCCCCAGCCTCCTCCTTTGGCCTGGCTGTTATGCCTACGGTCTTGCTCAGGACTGGTAACACTGTTCTGCAAAATTTTATGGCTACAAGTCAAATACTACAACTATGAGTCAATGTTGTAGCTTAACCCAGCAGGTAGCTGAAACTAAGACAGTCAATCATCATATTATCGAAAACCTTAACCAAGAAAACTCTCCAAACTAAATGACAGTTTAAAAAGCTGATATTGTTTTATTGTAGAGCTGGGTGCATGGGAGATTTCTTATCCTAACATGCCCACCAAGTGACAAAAGGACACTAATTATGTACATTAAAATAAAAGTATAGTTATATAATTTCTGAGAAGTGCCTTCCTATTTCCAGGGAATCTAATGCATATACTAACACATACTAATACGTATCAGTATACTAATACATACACATATACTAATACAATGCTTCCATGCAAGGTACTGAATTGTAGTATCTGCTGGTATCACTCAGTTTCCCTGTATATGGTGCTGTTGTTTACAAACAGTCTGCTTTCTTAGCACATATATTATACTTCATCACTTCTTTGGCTCATATGCTTGCTTATATTGCCTGCAGAATGTTCAGTCCAAGGTGTACCACCCATGCCCATCTCACACACAGAGGGGCCTGCCCCAACCTCATCCAAAGCACAGAGTGATCCACACTCTGAACAGCAATCAAACTGTTTAAGTCTTTGGTATTAATCTTACCCCATAAATAACGAGCAGCCTGAGAGCCAGCTCTAATTCCAATAACAAGACTGCATGTGATTTCCCCAGTTCCTTCTAAATACTGTGAAGCTTCAGAGACTATAGACTCAGAGTGGGTTATGTGGAATAAATACAGGAAGTGACTTATTGAAAGAAGGTAAATCTTCAGGGTGGAATGTGGTGGATAAACTGTTCCATGACAGTTCCCTAAGCACCATGACCTGCAACCTTAGCTTGTCAGCAAACACCAGGGGAACCTGGTATGCTGACCATAAATAAAAAGTAACATGGAGTGTGGAGCAGGGTGGAGGCTCCATGGCAAAGCTCTGTGATCATCCTGAAGCGGTGGGGACCTGATACTACTGGAACTGATTTACCTGCTTTCCTGAGCCAGCCGTTTTATACCTTCTTTTGCAAAAGTAGGCATGTATAGGTAGAGTCACTCTCCACCTGAAAGTAAGAAAATAGTACAAAGTACTGAAAGTAATGCCTCCTATTTTATGGTGTTGGCCCATGTTGTTGGAAGAAGATATTAGTGATATGGCAGTAGAAGCTGAACCTTCCTGCCAATGTGCCAGTAAATTCTGTTGCCATGAGAGAGATGGAAGCAGAGGGGCAGTCTGACAGAATGGCCTTTGGTGTAGAAATGCGTATGAAGCAAAGGTGTGTCACCAAATTCCTTCATGTTGAAAAAATGGCACCTATTGACATTCATCAACACTTGCTAAATGTTTACGGAGATCAGACAGCAGACGTGAAGACAGTGAAGCAGTAGATGGTGCCCTTCCTAGATCACATCCTCACTAGTGCGGAAACATGGTGTTGCCATTAAGGAGTCAAAACATCAGCCCATGGAGAGTGGCAACATGTCAATTCCCTATTGAAGAAAGTTCAAGATATAGCCCTCAACAGGTAAAGTGATGTCACTGGATTTTAGGATACAAAAGGGGCAGTCCGTGTGGATTTCCTGGAACCTGGACAAACAATTCTGACTGCTACATTGAGTTGCTGACTAAACTGAACACTTGAACTTGCAGAATCAGGCCAGAGAATAAGACAACCTTCATTTTGCAACACATTAGCCCCAAACCCCATACCAGTTTGAAGACTATGGAGCACACTGCCAATCTTAGCTGTACTGTCCTACCACACCCACCATACAGTCCATTGGATCTGGTGCCTTCTGACTTCCCTCCACCTGTACAGGCTGATGAAAGATGGACTATATGGGCAACATTTTCCCATCAACACCACTGTCATAGCAGCTGTGAAACAATGGGTCATCACTGCTGGTGCAGATTTCCATGAGCAGAACATGCAGCTCTTGTTCATCACTGGCAAAAATGTATAGCTAATGGTCATGACTACATTGAAAAAATAGCATTTTATAGATGGGAAAGCCTCTCTTTCCACCACATAGGAACACCTATTGAGTAAGCTTCACTCAGTTACATTGAGTGCTTCCCCCGGGAAACTTAGAATACTCTACAGATTTATTTCAGGATTTAATATGTTTGTGGTTGGCCATATTATTTATGTTCTTGATTAATTTCACATGCTTTGCAGACAGTGTATTTTCCACTGCCAATCAAAAACAAAAACAAAAACAAAAAACAACCTGCAATCTGTTACTTTAATGAACTGCACTACTCACTAATCTAGCCTTAAGAGTTCTCCTAGGGTGCAGCCAAACTCCTTAAGTGTGGTTTTGAGAGCCCATTCAAATGCAACTGAACAAGTTGGTCAGGGTGCTATTTGTAAATCGATAATCATGATCATACATATATTGAACGCAACTGGACTTATCACACCAAATTGGGCATCACTCACAATCTATCCTCAGATATCAGATGGGTTGGGGGCAGCTGAACTTAAGTTGGAACATAAGGGAGTTTATTGTCTGCCAAGCTTCTCTTCCCTTTCCACACAACAGTACTTTCTTGGTAGAATCTGATAGAAGGCCTGCCACAACTGTATCAGTACAAAGTATGTGGAAGATACTGGTGATTGCCTGTACTCTTCATTTTAGGACTCATTACTATTAACTTCTTGTCTTACCTTTTTTTTTTTTTTTTTTTGCTGTTATCCTTTGAAGATAGTCAAAGTAACTTTAGAACTTGTGATGCATAGCAGCATTTTTTATAAGATTTTTTTTAATAGAGATACATTAAAATACTGCTTGAAACTTTACATTTAAAAAAAAAAGCTTTAACAAAAGTGGATTGGGAATAAAGTATTACAATCATTCCTTAAGTACACAGTTCTTCTCTATTGTTTATACAGACTACTAGAAATGTCAGAAGTCAGACTCAAAAATGAGTAAACCTCATTTTGGAAGCAAGCAAAAACTGACATATGGACCTCTGGCACAAGGTCAAGAGAACAGTCATTTGTTGTCTTCAGACTAAAGGAAATCCCTTCTTTCTGCTGAAGAACAGGTCACACTTCTGCTCAGTGCTCCTCTGCTGAAATGAACTAATTTTGCAGGTATGGGAGAAGTAGCAATAAAATAATGAAAAGCATATACCCATCAAATAATACAGAAGCCCTTAGGCTACAGTCAGTTAAAATATCTACCTGAAAAAAAAAAATAAAAAGTATTAGGAACTGAAATGCCACCTCCAAAGAATTAAGATTTCCTCTCTTCAAACTTTAACAAGTAGTAAGATCACTGCCCAGTGATCTAGGCTCAGGTTTGCTGACAAACACTTTTTAGAGTTAAATTTGTTTTCTGTTCCTCTAAGACCTACTTTTTTTTTTTTTTTTTTTCATAATACTGCACATGAGGTATTTAGATACATGCATATGTATGTGTATGATGGTTAGTTTCAGTGACACTCACAACTCAAGCAGGGAAGAAAGTTGGTACTCTTTATTGAAAGAATTATTCAAAAAAGAATAATTGGTGCTCATTAAAAGCATTAGGCTGACAATGCTGGAAAAAGATGTAAACACAGGCAGGAACACTCTGAGCCTTACAAGTTTGCCTCAAGAGCCTCTGAGCTGACCTGGAAGGTCCTTCAGTCTCCTTCCTTGGCCTGTCCCCTGAGACTGCCGGTTGGGGCACCAATTAGTGCCTACTTGGCAGTGCTTTCAAGTAACTTGCACATCTCTCTAGCAGGCTGTGAGCTGTGGTGGAAGAAATGTGTTTAATAAGGATAGGGAGCTGAATGGGAAGAGAATGTGTCCTTTTAAAGGTGAGTAACTCAGCTCAATTCGATCCACGTGGGTACAATGATCACTTGTCACAGTTGTTACTGCCCCTACTGCTAATAATCAAAACAGATATTTCCTTTTTTTTAATCCCTCCAGATTCTAGATTGCAAACACTAGTGTTCAATTACCTCCGCTTTGTCCACTTCTAATACAGTAAATTTTCCTATGCCAAACAATGAAAAAAAGAGTATGAATAACACCCTTACTTTTTTATCTTACACCATTTACTGCTCACTTCTAAACCTAATCTTTTTTTCTGAAGAAGACAAGATTTTTGTGGAAACTGAATTCAGTGACTCCTCCATTGCACAATTTAATTACTATTCACATGATTTAATAGAGACAGGACTCATAAAACTGATTTATTGTATTATTATTCTGTTGTGATTATGGAAGGTGTGGATATATTCATGAAGTCTGAAAATTTAAGATACGTTTAAACATCAACTCCTTTACTGAGTAAGACAAAAGTAGAGAGTTTTTGTTACAGTAGAGAAATGCCATTTCATGATATTTCCTACCTTAATGTTTTTATACAGCCTCTGCTATCTTCCCATAATAATTTTATTTCCAGCCTGTTAGTTACAGTACAGTATTCATGGAGTTAAAAAAAAAAATCACAACAGGACCTGTACATCTTACTCATGAGGAAAACACAATGAACATGAATTTGGAGAAATATAAGGCTATTTGCCAACAAGTTGGCAGTCTCCATCAAGTTACGGGTGCACAAGTTTCCACGTTAAGTAACACCACCAGTAAGAACTCTATTGCAAACCCTAGCTGAGATGCCGAAGATTTAATGAACGTGGGGGAGGTTACCATGAGAGTAGGATAAAACACAGTTTTTAAGGAATTAGAGGGGGAAAAGTTTCCATTACAGTTGTTATCCTGTAAATAAAGACAGGAGTTTGGAGGGCTGTCAGCTTCGCACCTTTCCTGTACTTCCTGAGTTCTGAATTCAGTCTTCTTATTTTTAAATCATACGTGTGGCTAAGCTTTCCTTGCAGAATATTTTACCTGGAGATTATTTTGTAAATGTCAGATAAGCAAAAGAAGCAAAACTACATTTTTCTGGTATAAATGAAGTGCTGCAGTGAAGAAAATGTGAAATCGAAAGTTTCAAATATGCACGAACTAAAAGTTTTCAAGAAGATGATCAAGAAATCACTAATTTCTAGGATAATTTTTGCTAGAAGCAGCCTAAAAAGACAGAATACTTGATATAAATAGGTATACAATTTAGGTGTAAATGTTTCCAGGTAAAAGGGAATCACATATAAAAGCAGAAAATTTACAATAGTATGCAGGTTAATAACCATACTGCAGTAGAATTTTTAAGATCTATTGAGTTTTCCAGACAGTCTTCTACCATTATGGAATTATTTATGTAGGTAGGAAGGCACACAGGCATTGACTACCTACATACAAGATCAGCCAAAATAGTAACAAACAAGAAAAATCTTAGTTGAAAAATACAAGCAAAAATTTGAGAAATTTTGCTGTTTCCTTCTTATTAGAGAGGTGGTGATGAAGTCTCTCTAGCAACGTACGGCATGAGAGAGAGACTCTGCATCTCTTTGGACTGCAGAAACATACATAGCTTCCTAATCAGTTCCACCATTAATTTGCAATAGGGGTTCATACTAATACTTGTGATTACAGAAAGCACGAGAAAAAAGATCAGTATCAAGTCTACTAGTTCTTGCTGTGCATTGGGCTGCTCCAGTACAGAGCTGCCCACAGAACTTTGTTTAGGGGGAGAAGGAACATTAATCCATCCTGAGGTCCCATGCTTAACGGTTCCTATTGTGACATCCCTCCAAGCAGGGAGACTTTAGAGCGTCTATCTTAAGTGCTTCATGAAATTGATCATTTAGCAAGTGTCCTGCAACTGCCATAGAATGTCTGGGCTTTTGAACTGTGTTGCTAAAGACAGTTGCATCTTACAGTTTAAATGTATTCTGTAAAACTGTTGTACTTCCACCTCCCTGTCTTCATCAAGCTCACTGCAGCTGTGTGACGAACACAGAGGGATGCAGAATCCTTACGAAGAGGGACAAAAAAAGTCCTGAAGTGAGATACATTTGCTTTCTGAGTTGTTAAAGATAAAAAGATTACTTAAGGTGAGGTAAAGGAACACTGAGGGAACTATTAGATGACAGTGAATGACTTCACATCTAAGATGCTGCTTTCCTTAATAGCAGCAAGCTTGTTTTGTACAAGATAACTTATGACTGATAACTAGAGATATTCATTCTTCAGTATTCCTATTAGAATTTCAGAAACTTTCATTCTGATCAGGATAGCTACATTAGGCACATGAAGAGGTACAGGGGATATTCACAGAGTTTAACTTCAGCCTAATGAGCTTAATTATATAGATAAATTAGGAATCACAGCCTGGCGAATCTGCTCTCTCTGTCTCAGGGGATGACAGAGCACTTAGTACACCCCACTTATACAGTCAATGGGTTTTACATGCCAATTCTCTGTACTGAAGAGCTTCATGCTAAAATAAGTGAGACTGCACACAGGTCCAGAGGCATACATGTATTGGCCAGCATTGAAGTCAAGGCTAAAGCTCAGAGGTGAATGCCAGATTGAAACAGGCTTTATTCTGCTTGCAACTAGCAGTACCTGTAGGAAAAAGTCCACCAGCAAATATATGCTGTGCTCAGAAAAATCTGTATATCTTTTACTGGCAAGAGTATATTAGAGAGAGGAAGCTGTCTTTACTAATTTCTCTGGAAAACGGTGCTCTAAATTATGAGAAAAATGGGACGATACACAGATGTAATTAATAATAAAAGGGAAGGAGAAGATTAAAGTGCTATGTGAAGCCACTCTGGCTAGTTACATGGCCAGTTTGACTGTACTGAGATATAATAAATATAGAAAGTGACACCTTTGTTAGAGTTAGGACTTTCAATGGCTCCGTAAGGCAGCTGACTAGAAAAGCTCAGCACCCTGAGACACTTGTAAATTTCCAGATTAAACAAATGGTATATTTTATTTGAAAGAGGATATTCTGATGCTACTTTTTAATATTCAACTGCTGTCATTGCTTCTGGACTGTGTGGAGAGGAACAATTGCCACTGGGAGGCTGATCCCTGCCAAGAGCACACAGCGTAGGGCTGTGAACAGAGCCAGAGTGAGAACACAGCAGTCAACAACAGAGGCACAAGGCATCCTGATTGTAACCTGAGAAAAGTGATCTTTGCAGCATTCAGAAGTCAATAGACTAGGGCTATTGATTTACATGCACTTTAGCACTCTCTTTGGCCCTGGTTTGTACTGTCTGTGCCAGCTTCCACAAAGAGTTGCTGTTTCAAAGAGAATTCGGTCCTGTTTTACCTTTGTGTCTGAGTGCAAAGTGTCACATGTAAGCAGATAGATAAATTAGTTTTTGAACATCTGTATGGTTTTAGGCACATGAGTTTTATCACTGGTGTAAGAAGACAGTAGTGCTTATCCCATGAAACGTACTCTGGTAGTCTGGGTTTTTACATGACCTATGATAGATATTTTTGCATCTTCTACTGGTTTCGCTGAAGGCTTTTTTTTTTTTAAACCCTCCTCTCAGCAAATATCAACACGCTCTTCAGTGCTTTGGTTTGGTCAGAAAACATACAGCATATTATCATGGGTCTAAGCCTAAAATAATGTAACAAGCTTCCTGATAGGATCTGATAATTCATGACCAACAACAGGCCAGCAGTATCTGTATAATTTCAAGATTACAGCTGGATCCCATCCGACCCACACAGAGCTCACACAAAGTCTGTATCCACCTAAATATTAAGCTGGCAAACCTTGACTCAGGCTGTGATTGATGATGCAGCCAACTCATCTTTAAGGTAGCTGGTATTAAACCAAAAATGCTGCAGCCACATGCCACAAATTGTTTCTCCCTTACTGTCAAATCTATGAGTACAAAACCACTTTGCCATCTTGTCCAAAACATCTGGGTACATGCTGGCAGTCTGTACACTGGGTCACAAGACTTCTGCTTTCCCATAGCCAACACAAGGTAGATATGAAAGCATAAAAATGACACACTGTTTCATGTCCCCTGTCTAGTCTGATAAAACAATTTTGTTCTCATTTCTGTAATGATCCACATTTTTGATGCTGGACCATCCACTAGTGCCCATTCAGTATTTGAGAACACAGAACTCTGCTTGACTCTCAGGGTGAGATTTTCAGAGGGGCTTGATGTCCTCTTAGTCCTGCAGTAGGTGAAGTTAGTTAAAGATTTACTACTAAAATCACTGCAGATAACTTCTGAAAAATCTGAGTTTTTGCTTCTCAATATACTGGATTCAACCCTCACTGTCAACTCTAGCAGAGTTCATTACACACAAAATTAAGTATTCTATGAAGGGTTACATTTTGAACACCACGCATCAAATATGAATATAGCTAAAAGCAGAACTGATAGAAAAAAAATACCTTTTCCAAATAAACTATTTTTCAGTCCCTCAGTTTCTACATTTAGTGTAGCTGATTAAGCCAACAGAGTAGTTAAGATGTTGACCATTAGTAATAAAACTCTACGCAGTTATGGAGAGCTGAGTTACCCAGACATTGAACAGAAGAATCTAGACGTCTCAAAACTAGCTTCACAGCAGCCAGAACGGGTGTCTAGAGAGGTCTGAGATGGGAAGAAGGAAACTCTTTCAAAAGGCTAAGTCTCAAACCTTGCTCATCTGAAAGGGTTGCTTCCTTATCACCATTCTCAGCACAGCCCTATACCTTCTTCTAGAGGTTAGCACTCAAGTGTAGTGCAAATGATCTTAATCTCTCTCAAGGTGACAAATAAGCTCTCATTGTCTTTCTTGTATGCAACACTTGACTTGTTTGTGCATAACCTCAAGGAACACTAAATGCAGATCTTCCATTGCCTGAGAAGATGCAGATCACACTTCTAAGGGAAATCACTACACGGCAATCCTGGCATGAAGGAGAGGCATTCAAATAATTTTGATTCCTTTTGGAAGAGGATGGAAAACCTTCTGCGTAGGGCAGGGTGGGCTGGGACTGCTTGAGCGCAGAGCAAATACCACTGTTTGCATAAAGACATCACTAAGAAGAAAGTCCCAAGCTACACTACCAGTTGCATTTACAATTTTTGCATGTGTCTCATCTAAATAGTACCAAACACTCCCTGAAAAAAGAAAACATCAACTGTCCAGATGTTTTAAAATGTGCTCCAACTCATTTTTTCCATCTCTGATCTCAGTTTAAGTCTGTCATCACAGTTTGTAAGGGCTCATTCTGTTTCTATTGTTTCATTTTCTGTATTCATATTCCTTTTTTTACATATGTAATCTCTGACACACATATAGGTAGTTAATCTGTAAGTATTTGTTTCGGGGAAAAAAAATGCAATGAAGAACTTCAGTTTCTTCACAGAAATTGAGGTTGATTTGGTTTAGTTTTCTTTAACCACATATGGGAATCTCTTTCACGATTTTTCAAATTTCCAGTTGTTGTCAGATACAGCTAAACTCATGACTTTGAACTGAATAACAACAAAGACTATCATGCAATGTACAAGAGTAAAGGATTTGTCTTCTTGAAACATTTCCCAGAAGACAAAATAAAATTATCATTTCCAGTTTTAGCTTTCCTAGATTTCTTGCCTGCCATCATGAAATAAGTCAGGATCTCACTTATCCCCTGCACTGACTCTTTTGTCTTTGGCCCTAGTTTCTGATCGTGCTATAAAAACATCTAAGATAGAACATCTTCCAAACTGTATTTTAAGTGTGTATAGCAATACTTATCTTTGGAAGATTAAAATAGAGATAAGAAGGCATATACTTCAGCTAAAGTAACTGGACAGTCTTCTTAGATGATTGTGTTACTAAAGGTTGTCCACTAGAGTCTCTGCATTAGCATTTTAGATCTTTTTAGGAGAGCATCACAGCGTCCACAGCCTGAAAACTTCTCATTTTCAGTGCTTTGATTTGAGTTGTGGAGTTGCCTCTGAGCATATGAACTTGATTTCTTTCTGGAAAAATCTAACTATGAGATGTATCCCAAGAAAAATCATTTGTGTGCTCCAATTTCTAATGGAAATTCAGTCAGTAGGACTAAGAGCAAGTGTTTAACAATACTCTTCTGAAACCAAATCTGATGCAAAACATACAGTGTGGACACTAGGAGAAGAACACTAACTCTTTTAACACCCTTGCTTTAATGCATTACTTCATAGAGAAGACACAGCTTTATAAAAATATGAATCTCCTCTGACCAAAACAGAGAATCAACATAGTGAGCTAGCTCAAGTACAGAAAACATATAGGTTAAGAGTGCAATTATCATGATTTCCCATAGTTCTCATGCTCCATTCAACCAAATATCAGGTTTTACAGCTGTTCTGCTCACAAAGGACCAAACTTGCTACTGACAGGTTCTTGGCAATATCAGGTAAAGCATTTGCAGGCAAGCCAATAGTCACACAAAGAAAGAAGATTTGAACACATCCAACTAGCAAAGATACTCTCAAGCTATGCAGCACTTCTTCTCAGAAAGCAACCCAGATCCCAGAAGCATTCTCCCTCTCGTGGCTGGCCCTTATACGAGCCCAGGGATGTTCCCCTCTGGGTCCACCCCTTCTGGTCACCTGGTGAGCAGAGGTGCAAACAATTTGCCTGTGCTCCTTGGGCCAGCCACGCTCATTCACCAGATGCTCATTCACCTTCTTAAGCTGGGACCTAACTGTTCACCTACAACAGCCCTAGGTGGTAAAGTGCTGCTTTTATATAAGATCTAAAAATGAAAGTCCTGTCAAAGTAGGTGCTTCTACTTTATTTCAGTCATGAAGACACAATACAATTATTCTTCTCAAGATAACTGATGTCTCATTAGAGTGTATGTGGTTATCCCACAGAATACATTGCTAGAACACCTGCTAGAAGGAGCCTTGAAAACATTTTCTTTAAAGGCAAACTATAATCAGTATAATCAGTAGTAGGAATTTAGTTAGTTAGCTAGTTAATATTAGCAAAGCATATGCTTCAGGGAACAGTTAATCTCTATGGGGGCTAGAATACTTCACCTATTGCGGAATGAAACACAACTCCATGGATTTTGTGTTTCTTTTTGTGCTGAAGCACAGGTTGGAGGCTGGCTTACCTTTTTATCATAGCTTAAGTCATTGCCTGAAGTCAGAGTTAGGATGATGGAGCTGACTGAGAAATAAGGTGTTGAAGCATTAAGACTTTAAAACAACATCGTTTTTTTATCCTCTCAAACATTATTTCATTTCCTAAACCATTATCTACTAGCTTCTTAGTTGCTTATATAGACAAATTACTATCAGCTAGACACACTATACATTTTTAAATTTCAACCAGGCAGCTAAATAACCTTTTAACTGGAGCGTGTACTATGGCTTTCTTTAAAGACTCAATTGGCTTCACAGCATATAGCTAATAAGCTATCTAAAACTATATCAGTGAAAAGAGCTCATTGTGATATGTTTTATTCTATCTATCTGTGAAGGACTCTTTAAAAGCTCTGATCAGTATCTCAGTACTATCCATGAACAAAAAGAGACACTGACATCAGTAAAGTATTCAGTTGAAATATTAGAGAGAAAAAGACTTGTTAATGTATGGGTTTCTCAAGGAGATGACAGCTGCTTGAAGAAGCAAAAAAAAATTAAATCAAGAGAAAACAAAAAGCCATTTAAGTCCAGATAGAATGGAATGGCACAAATAAATAAATAGAAAAATAAAGATTCTTTTTAGCCTAGTTTCTACAATAGACAAGTGCACTTCTTACTTCTCTCCTCTTAATATACTCACTAGTTAACGAAGGAAGAAACTATCTCATAATTGTTATGAACTTACCACTTGTAAGAACAAACAACTCTTTCTGATGAGAGTAGATACTTTGCGTTTGATGTTGTTCTTGTTCCACTGCTCTTCCTGCTATAGCAGGCAGCTATCTCCTATGGGTTGGCATTGGGAATTTCACTTTTCAGTTAGCAGAAGTATTCAAGAAAAACTATTTATTTCTCATTAAACACTGAAGGTAATTTAGGATCCCCAGATAAGAGAGGAATTTCGGCAGCCCTTCCAGAAAAATTCCATATTTGTTGAAACAACTAAATAAGAATCACCAAATTTCCAGCCTTTTTGCACAGACCATTCACTGTGAAAAAAAACACAGACCACTGTTAAAAAGAAACGTCCCTCCAGATAGGTGATTATGTACTGCAACATATACAAAGGCCTGCTATGATGTTTTTAAGAGTCAACAGTAGCCATTAAGTTTGAATGTGAATTCAATTAATAATTTGAAGTATCTGAACTCATTCTATTTCTTGTTGATCAAGTAACCAAGTACCTACTGCTTTTGAGAGTTTCTTATTTATTTCCGGTTGAGAATGTTGATGGTAGGCAATTCAAGTACTCAAGGTCATGAGAGTGCCCTTTTTGCTGGCTTACCCATTCATTACGAGAAAATGCTTAAAGGGTTAAGCTGAGTTTGTGCGGATCATCAGCGACACCCAGTGGCTTTTTAGGTGATCACAGGTGTGCCATGCCAATCCAGAATACCACTGCAGTAGAGAGATCCAAACTGAAGAGGACGTTAACTAGCTGCCTGCCTTTCTTGTCCGGGTTGATTTCTCACTCTGTAAATACATATATATACATAATTAAGCATTTATTTTGCAACACTGTTACACTTAACTGCATAATTTTCTTGTGTGGAACCCAGTTCTTCCAAGTGTGCCTTATCTGTCACCTCAACACAAGCACAAAATGGAAAAAAAAAAAAAAAGAAAAGAAAAAGAAAGTCTTCAGAACTGTCTCTATGACCCCAGTGTTCTAAATGACAGCCTAAACTAGATGGTGAACTGGAATACCAGCACTGAAGCAGAAAGTATGGATAGTTTCTATTTTGTTACTTCATAAGATTTTATTCAGTCAGAACGACTCCTTTTGGTCATAAACAATGAGACCTCATTCCAATTTTAGACTTAAAATTAATATCTGCTACAGCGGGATCCATGTGATTTTTTGTTTGTTTGTTTGTTTAGTCTTAGATAAAACAGTTACACTGCCATTTATTTCTGTCCTTCTCAATTTCTGTTTCAGCCTCATTCTACATGTACTGCCCTGTCTTTGTTTCCCCAGGTAGTTCTCACACAGTATGAGGTTTCCACTTGCAACCAGTCTTCTCTAAATTGAATCAACCAAGTATCCTTCACCACTACTCATAAGTCATGCCTTCTAGGATTTTTATCATCTCTGTTGCTTTCCTTCGGACAAGTTCTAATATTTTTATGTTCTTCTTATATTGTGGAACTGAAAGCTGCACACAATACTGAAAGGTTAGTTTTGTTACAAGCTTCAGATTAGGAATCTTCTTGTTTAACCAGTGGCCTGCACAGCAATGACCAAAATAGTGCACTGTACAATATGCACAAAATGAAACAGAAAACTTGTCCATTTCAATTAATCTCTGAATTAAAACCATACTTTATTGCCTCCTCAATTCCTGAATAAGCAAACAAAATAAACAATAGAAGCACCTTTGTACTATAAATATTTCCCTAGTCACTTCTCTAAATAATCATGACTAAAAATCTAACCATCAATCCAATGTTCAGCAGCATAAAAAATGAAGAAATTTGAGTTATGACATAGACAATACTCTTTGACCCATACTTATTATTTGAATCTTACCCAGGTAAGATACATACAGGTACATACATCAAAGCATAGTCATTTTATCTAACCAAGATATTTTGTAATAAAGACCAGATGCCAGAATGTTAATCTGGCCAGCAGTCAATGAAATGCTAAATATTAGTATCATTTTAATGTGTAAACAATGATACTTATTCAAAACTAGATCATAAAACAATGTGTTTCTAATACAGCCATGAAATAATTTGTTTTCTTTTCATGTAAAAAAACTAACCCAAGCCCTAGGCTCTACAACTTAGCTTAAAAGACATGTCATAAACAGAAATATAGGGTAATAAATGGAATGGTATTGTACTGATCAGATGAATACTTATTCTTGTGACATGACTACTGATTCTTACTAATTATTTCATGCTGTCTGGCAATGCAAAAAATGAGTTTGCACCCTTGCTTACAACACCAATTCGACATGCACAGATTCAGTGTATTAAAAAATATTATAATGCTGATAATTCTTCATCAATATTACAGTGCATATCTCATATATATAACAAGAAAAAGGAAAAAGATTAAATTTCTACAGTAAATCAGAAGACTAGAATATCTACTAATACAGACAAAATATAGAATGATAGAAAATAATTCTGCATTTCTGTCAAAGTATATGATAATTTTATTTAATGCACAGACATAACATTTTATTATTATTAGCAGTAACTATCAAGATAAAAGTAGGATTGAAAAAAACCTAAACTGTTAAGGGTGACAGTAAAAACATTAACACAGCTTTTAAAATATTAACCAGGACTACTTTGAACCTTAGGTCTAGAAATTGAATAAAACACATAAATTCATCTGCAAAGCAGAATAGAGTGAAGGAAAGGAATACATGTAGATCATTAAAATGAGGCATACATTTTTAAAAATTTGCTGTTAGGCATTTTTCTTATATCTCTCAAGTTCTCCTAAATATTTGCTTGGAATTGTTTCTAAAAACTAAACGCCATCACCAGTTCTGAATGAGAAAAAAACAAAATTTTTTATGTAAAATAGATGGCACGACTTCAAATCACAACTGGAAATACTCTCAAAGACTTCCAAGGGATAAAACAGCATCAGACGAGAGAACCTCAGGGATAGTTTACAAAGATGTCTGTTCTTCAATCGCTCTTTAGCTTGAGTAAAGTAAATTTTTTTTACTTCAGCCAAATGCAAAATACCTCTCATCTCAACAAAAGCAACGCAAAATTCCCTTTTGTATCCTTTTTTAAATTTTTTTCTTTTTTCAACACTAAATAAGATTTTTTTTTTTTTTTTGCTGTAACAAAAGCAATTCAAAATATGCACTTACATGACATTCTCTGTAAGAATGGAACATTAGTCACAAACCAGCTTCTTTAAGCATAAGTAAAGTTAACTTAATTACTGTCTTCTACATTCTCCCTGATAATTGTCAAAATCTACACCAGAGTTTCCAAAACTTTTTTGAAAAAAATGTGATCTTATTTATTTATTCATTCATTTTCCAGGAAAGTACAAATTATTTTTCTATTGCCAATGAGGTAAGTACCTGACATGTAAAATCACAGGATTTCTGCTTGTCCGTTAGTCTGATCTGCTGCATAACACAGTCTATCCACTTTGCACAGATTCTTTCATCTGTTGTAAATATTCATACTTACTAAAATCCAGATTGTGTCTTTCTTACTGAGTTCATTAAAGTTACACCATTCAAGTGACCCTCTTTGTGATGAAAAGTGAAGTGGTACTCCATGGGCTTGATTTACCGTATTTCCCTAGTTTCTTGTCACCAGATTCTATCTATAAGGTCCTCTGAGAAAACAGAGGGCAGAATCTGCTGCCAAGAAAAGGAAAAACAATCTCTAATTTGTATCCTATGCCTGACCCTTCTGCTGAGACGTGCATTCATCTTCATTTATAGTCCAGCTTACTATACTGTAGTTTGACATCTTAGTGTCTGAGGCCACAGCGCAGTTTACTGTCATGCCAAAGTGGAAGTGAAAGAGGAAAAAGTATCATTTTATCACCAGGTGGAAAGATGAGCAGAATTCAGTTTGACGGAGTGCTTAATATGTATGCTGCAGAATACTGTTAAAATGGCAGGTCTGTTTCTTAATATAATGATTTTCTTGTACATACTCTCTACTTTTCAAAGGCAGGCCTCAGGTTAGATTCTACCATGTTGTTTAAAAAAAAGAATGGTAGCTAACTTTTAAATCAAATCCATCACCCTTTTTGTATAAGAAAGGAAATTGAATCTAGTCCTTAATTAATTAGTCATTAAATTATCAAAAATATTCAGAAATCAGTGAGTTGACACCTACAGCAAGGATCATGTAGTCCTGATGCTTTCTTTCATTGTTATTCTTTTGACTCTTTTTTTTTCTTTTTACCTCTTCTTCAATTTCATTCTTCACTTTATAAGCAACTTATCTAGCTTCCCTATTTCCTTTGTAATAGTTAGGGGAGAAGGTGAAAGTTCAACCCAATTTCTGGGTGATTATTATTTCTTGATAAAAGGTATTCTTTGGTACATAATAGAATAACCCAGACAGAGCCAATTATCTGTCTCATACTGAATAAGAAAATCTTCCATTTTGGTCAAGTTTTACACACCGAATGTTAATCCTATTGCTTTTTGAAAATCTAGTTAAAATTCTCTTATATATATATAAATACAATTGGTTCACCAGCCCTACATTTGATTTGCTTCCCAGTCATGGGGTGACAGAACTTTGATGTATTAGGAATTAAGTAATTAACAGACAGAAGGGATGAAAGAGAAAGGAGTACAGAGGCACAAATATCAGTTTAGCATCTGACTCACTTCACATTCATTGAAGGTTAGGTATTTGCTAACACTTCTAACACTGAATTTTCATTCTGGAGGACCGCAGTTGTTGAAGTATATCTTGGTAAACAGGGTGTAGTAAGAGTCACAAACCATGGGCTGAAACTAAATCTTTCTTAAGCCAACATAAGTACCACATAAGACAAAAATTCATTTGTGCTTCTTATAAATATTTTTACAAAGATTTTTGGAATTTGCTGAAGTAAAAATACATAAAAGTATGCCTCACCCATAGCCACAAGGAAATGCACATTTTCATTAAAAATGCTGGATTATATTTACTCATTTCACAGCTTTCTGCTGCAGATACAAAAAAAAGGAAACAAATACAGCTCTGTGAGTTCATCTTATTATCCAGATGAATGTCATTTTTATTATTTTTACTTTACAAGCAAACAGACAAAATAACTTACAAAGATTTAATCACCCTTTCTGTCTATAAATCAGAAAGCCAACTTGTATCTATCAGGGATTAATTTTCCATGTATCCTGTTACACAGAAAAGGAGAAAATATTCTTGATCTATTCTTCTTAATGAGGAAAATCAAACACAGACTTTCAAAAGCATTAAGGCATCTGGGTGTCACTGAAATCAAAGAGAGTTAAACAGTTATGTTTTTTTCTGAAGATTTGCATTTACATCCATTTTGACTTATTACCATAGGGACAGTTATACTATGATGCAATTCTTTGTAGAAGCTGCCATTTCGTTTCTGTTCACAGTCCTAAAGTTCTGCACTGACAAAAAGAAGAAAAAAAAAAAAGCATGGGTATAACTGACTAAAATGTGGAAAGCACAACAGCGTAATTAGTATTCTCGAATGGGAAAGAAACTGGTTTTAAGAATCATTAAGATATGCAAGGTTTCTCTGTGGAAATAAGCCATCTCAGCTTCACTTTGAGCAAAAAAATTGCTCACCAGATAATGCAGTCATTCAGAATGCACTGAGGTAGTGTTGGTTCAAAATGTTCTGAGCAGACCAAAAAGAAAAAGAGTCCATGTTCTGATAACTCCGAAAAGAAAAATAAAAGCATTTCTCTCTGAACTGAATTATTTTAGTGCTAATACTCCTTGAATTCTAAAAGGGAAAACGGCATCAATACAGACAAGTTAAAGATCAGCTGATAGTTGGCATTTCTGCAGCCACATCAAGCACAGCTTGTGGAAGTCTCTCCATTAGCACAACGCCATAAGCAATACCTAAAATCTTAGTTTTTGCACAGATGTGCGGGGTTTTCTGCAGTAACACTCTTATTCGGGTATACTCAGTGGAAACAGCCAATAGATAGAACAGAAGCTCTTCTCAGACGCATATCAGCCAGCAAAGTTAGTTTATTACATCTGGGGAAAAATGTCTCACCCTTTAATGAGCTGTGGCAAATTATTTCCAGAATAGCTGGGGAACTCTACAAAGTATTCTGAGAACACACTATCACTTCTCATAACAGATAAAGCCCAAAAGGCACTGTTTAGTCAGAGATATTAACTATTAAACATAATTTAAGAATTCATAGAGCAATCTGAAATCATATACGTAGGCCTAGAATTTAAGGAAATGAGAGTAGCAGCGGGAGTAAAAATATTGAACTTGTCCTAAGAGATGCTGTGTTATGAGTAATACCACACAATTGCACTGATTCTTTTCCTTTGTGAAAGAAAACAGATGTTTTAAATCTGGTGTCTTTATATGCAGGCAGACTATTATGCTCTGTAAATAGGTCTAAAATGTCCTAACATTTCTGAGGCTTTCTTATTTCTTGCTCATTTACCTCACTTCAGATTGCTTTCTTACTTTCCCCTCTTCCCATTAAATTATTCAAGAACTCCTGTTTATAAAGGTCACAGTCATAAAAATCAGGGAATGGGAGAACTAGCATGTGATTCTAGGGACCAATGAGGCAGCACGCAAAGTGGATTGTGAAGGACTCATAAAAAGTAAGGCCAGGAGGAACCATTAGATCATCTAATCTGATCTCTGGTATATGACAAGTCATTATATCTCAATTACATAGCCCAGTAATAAGCTCGAAGTCAGGAAGTGAGAATGCTTCAACTTCTGCTAAAAATGGCAATGTTTTTTCTTTGGTAACTAACAGCAGGCAGGAGCCAGCCAGGCAAACTAGTTGTTAGTACTTCCTATGAAGGGGATCCTATACTTCATGGAATTAATCTGTTTCTTATTAAACAGGATTCAGGGAGGCCTATGACTTGGAGAAGACAACCCTTTCCTCAGGCTCCTTCCTGGCTTTGATGAAGCAATTTGACCCCACCACTGTCTGAGAGCTCAGATGAAGGGGCTGCAGCAAACAGAAACAACTGAAGAAAGACGCATGAGCTGCATTATATGATTTGTTGCTAATAGATCCCAGCTGAGTCAAATTGATAAAGATACTGCCTAATTAAGCCACATCTTATGCCTTAAAAAAAAAAAAAAAAACCACAACAAAACTTCCTTTTGCAGGGACAACAGATGTGTTAGACCAGTGCTTACCCTGATGTCCTTGTTATTTTCCTTGAAAGTTTTATTCTGGTCATTAATCACTGAAAATAGAAGTAAAACATAGTAAAAAGTGACTAACCTCTTATTCAAATGTATCTTGATTCAACTTCCTTCCACGGGTTCTTATGATTTATTTCACATGTGGAAAAGTCCTTTAATATCCAGTGGTACTGCAGGATATTCAGGCTACCTTCCTTCTTACTTTTCACAGTCTTAAATAGTTGCTGCTATTCTGTACAATATTTAGACAATATCTGTGACTGTTTTGTACCTTCATCAGGTTTAAAAGTGAGCCCTAAATCTGCGTATCAATGATTTCACTAGTATTGAACAGACAAACTCCGTGCTGCACCTCCTAATGTGTACCCACGCTCCCAAGGGCAAAGCAAAGCCTTAGGCCAAAGCCTGGTTTTTTTCGTTTGGTTGTTCTTTCAGCAGAGACACATACAAAAACTGCAAGTGCTGTTTACAGGACTGTCATCTCCCATTCTATGGATTTAATTCTCTTATCTTTTTGTCTGCATGCAAAATTTTTCTTTGGTTATATCATTTCAGATGGGCTCCAACTCAGGGTGCTGACGGAGCTGGTGGGGGTGATTACCGAGCCGCTCTCCACCATCTACCAGCACTCCTGCTTATCTGGAGAGATCCCAGAGGATTGGAGGCTTGCCGATGTGACTCCCATCTACAAGAAGGGCTGTAAGGAGGATCTGGGGAACTACAGGCCTGTCAGCCTGACCTGGGTACCAGAGAAAGTTATGGAGCAAATCATCTTGGGTGAGATCACACGGCACGTGTGTGGCATACAGGGGATCAGGCCCAGCCAGCACAGGTTCATGAAAGGCAGGTCGTCCTTGACCAACCTCATCTCCTACGACTGGGGTGACCAGACTGGTAGACGAGGGAAAGGCTGTTGATGTAGTCTACCTAGACTTCAGCAAAGCCTTTGACACAGTCTCTCACAGTATACTCCTGGGGAAACTGGCTGCCCGTGGCCTGGACAGATATAACCTTCTTTGGGTAAGGAACTGGCTAGAGGGCCGTGCCCAACGGGTAGTAGTTAATGGAGTTAAGTCCAGCTGGTGACTCGTTACAAGTGGTGTCCCCCAGGGGTCGGTACTGGGGCCCATCTTGTTTAATATCTTGATTGATGACCTAGATGAGGGGATTGAGCGTACCCTCAGTAAGTTTGCAGATGACACCAAGTTGGGAGGTAGTGTCGATCTGCCTGAGTGTTGATCTTCAGAGGAATCTAGATAAGCTGGATCGCTGGGCTGAGGTGAATGGGATGAGGTTCAACAAGGCCAAGTGCCAGGTCCTGCACTTTGGCCACAATAACCCCATGCAGCGCTATAGGCTTGGGGATGAGTGGCTGGATGACTGTGAAGAGGAAAGGGACCTGGGGGTGTTGGTTGATGCTCAGCTGAACGTGAGCAGACAGTGTGCCCAGGTGGCCAAGAGGGCCAACGCCATCCTGGCCTGCATTAGAAATAGTGTGGCCAGCAGGAGCAGGGACGTAATCATCCCCCTGTACTCAGCACTGGTGAGGCCGCACCTCAAGTACTGTGTTCAGTTTTGGGCCCCTCACTACAAGAAAGACATTGAGGCCCTGGAACACGTCCAGAGAAGGGCATCGAAACTGGTGAGGGATCTGGAGCACAAGTCTTACGAGG
This sequence comes from Pavo muticus, assembly GCA_016647715.1. Taxonomy (NCBI): domain Eukaryota; kingdom Metazoa; phylum Chordata; class Aves; order Galliformes; family Phasianidae; genus Pavo; species Pavo muticus. Next base: position 46,028 of record JACDJE010000809.1, read on the forward strand.
AGCAGCTGAGGGAGCTGGGATTGTTTAGTCTGGAAAAGAGGAGGCTCAGGGGAGACCTCATTGCACTCTACAACTTCCTGAAGGGAGGCTGTGATGACGAGGGGTTTGGCCTCTTCTTCCACGCAACAAACATGACCCGAGGAAACGGTCACAAGTTGTGCCAGAGGAGGTGTAGATTAGACATAAGGAAAAACTTTTTCTCTCAGAGAGTGGTCAGGCACTGGAATGGCCTGCCCAGGGAGGTGGTGGAATGGCCATCCCTGGTGGTGTTCAAGAGGCATCTGGATGAGGTGCTACAAGATATGATATAGTAGCTTGTGGTAGTAATGGTGGTAGGAGAACAGTTGGACTAGATGATCTTGTAGGTCCTTTCCAACCCTGTGATTCTGTGATTCTATGATTCTATGATTTCATTTGCCTGTTTTAACATACTGGTCTGGGTATTTCAGCGTATGATAGTCCAGTCCTCACTTTTTAAGCACACAGGCAATTCTGACATCCTCCGCAATTTCTATCATACAAAAATAGATATATAATTTACTGAGAAGCCATTGAGAAACTTTGAATTCAATACCAAAAGCCTACAGAAAGTCAGTAAGAAAACCCTTCTTTTATAATAGTTTTCAGTTTATGGGTGTTATTTTTTGATCAGCATGTTAATGAATTTTTGATTTAGCTACATGTTTCTCACTGATATCTCACAGCATTAATCTTTTTGTCAGTATTTCAGTTACTAAATACATTAAAATTATATATTCATACATTAATGCCTCATTCATACACACTAAATGTCTTAATAATGATTCAGCTATGTGGTTACCTTCTTTTGGGGAAATTTTTCAAAGATTTGTTTGACAAGACTTATTTACTGTAAAACCACATTGAACAGCATTAATTATATTCCTGAACATTAGTTGCAGTAAACAGCTAGTGAACAATCCATCAAATAAAATATGTTTGCACACACTGTATTTGGCCTCCATGAAGAGAAGTCTATAGGAGTGTTTCCATTGATTCTGTGGACTTTGGATAGGCTTTTATCAAACATTTCAAAATAATGTGCTTATTAATTTCAAAAAGCAGTCCGTCCACTGACATCTCACAAACAGGTATTGGAGTAGACTTGGTAGAAATCTTACTTGCTACAAATGATTCATGCACATTTAGAGGAAGATATATCTATAGAGTACTGAAATAGCAGAGTTAATGCTATTTCAAGGTCTTTCCTTTGCACTTCAAGATTGTAATCACTGTTCATATTTTGTTGTCTTTTCATAGACAGCAATGCTAAAAAGAAGTGGAATGCTTCAAATGCAGTTAAGCAGATAAACAGCACACTGCTCATGGGCTGGCCTCAGTCAGAATTCTTCAGAAAATGCTAGATGAGAAAATGAATACCTTGTTGCTAAGTTACCTTTGTTTCATTTAGTGTCGTAATTATTTGTTGCTTAGAGAAAAAGCACTGACATTTCCCCCTTAGGCCCTGCCATATGGAAGATAGCCTTTTAAGATTCTTTTATGAGGCACACATTTATAATATATACCTTTATGTTTTCAAATGCAAGAATCAGCGTGCTGAGGGATAATCAGGATATATCAGGATCCAAACATTTCTACTGTGCCATTCCAGAAAAAATGTAATATTCCTGAATGTTTTTAGAAGGCAAATCCTATTTTATTCTGTATTTTCCTATTTTTAATATCAGGAAATGTGCAGGATGAAATTATCTGCCATCTACTTTAATCACTATGTAGAAATGTTCCCTTCTGGTGAGTTAACAAAACAGATGGTATGAGTGAATGGGCTCATATTTCAGTTTTTAATCACAGTCAGCGCCAGAGGTCTTATTTGGGTCCATATGATTTTTGATATATTTGTCTTTAAAACAATATGGGCACAGCATAAAAGTTGAGGGCAAAAAGCAATTGCCAGACTAAATATGTTCAGTTTAAGATGTGTGGAAATATTTATTGAATTGAGTGGCAAGCTACTTATACCTGAGGAACTCTAAGCACTTTGCAAACTTTGAATATCACAAACCTGCTACGAGGGACAGAAATGTTAAAATTTATTCTTGAAACAAATGCAGAGGGAGGTTTAGTGACTCTTGTAAAAAGAGATTAAGCAACCTAACCAGTGTCATCAATTGTGCCTATAGTGGAGCTGGGGACAATACCTGGATCCAGTATTGGATAATAATTTTAGACAAGATCAGAAGATAAGACATGAAACCTTTACCATTCAGTCCTTTTCCAGTGTTGCTGGTAATTTATTTGCTTTCAGTCATGAAACTGTTTGGACACTTACTGTTAATATTTGATCCAGACAGTATGCATACATGTCCTTCAAGAGGTGGTCAAAACAAATTTGAAAGGTAGCCACATTTAGTCCCAGCTATGTGAATACAGAAGTAACCAAGAGAGCATTTTGCATATGGCAACAGGATCATGGGTGCACTGGGATGAAGGATGCTGAGGCTGTCAGCATAAAGCCTTGATGTATTGCTTCAGTGCTTATACAAGGTGCTAAGTCATGGAAGGTTGCCAAAGAGGGTGTTTCAGCCCTTCTCTTTTTGTATTTTCATCTTTTAGCTCCCAAGTACACAACTTTGCAAGCATAAACTTTTTTTTCAGCCATGACTTACTGAAGTAACTCCACAGGTTCTATCTAGCCATAGCATGGAATTTATATGTGAGCTTTTTCAGGGTGAAGATTCTTCTTCCTAAAACCTTATTAATAAGGATACACGTTTTCAGACACTAGGCTGAATTTATATTCAGACACTAGGCTGAATTTATAGCTCCAGTACTTAGAAAGACTGTCAATGATCTGGCAGCTTAACTAGTCTCACATGGATTATGTTGTGTGACAGAAAACCTGGAGTTCACCTGAGTAGAAGTAACTTTTCCTTGCAAACATATGGCCAGTACAGTAATTCCAATTTTAAAAAAGCATTACAAAAATAAAGGATCAGCAATGACTTGTTGAAGTTCTTTCACTGGTGTCAAAGAGATACCAGTTCTTCCTTCAATTCAAACGTACGAGGCATAGTTCAGAAGTTAACTGGCTGAGCAATGAATAAATAAGACGTTGAGATAAATACAGTAATGAAATTTACATCTGTAGTCCGTTCAATCAAATAAGTTGCTGTCCTCTCTGTTAAATCCTCCCTTACACAGAAAAGCAGTTATCATATTACTTTCTTATGTCTTTCTTTAAACAGCAAGTGTTTCCCTATTATGTGACAATAGATATAGCTTCAGTATTTGACAAGCAGTCAGACATAAGTAGATATACCCTTGAAAAACAGGTGTTGTGTTAGTACATGGAGAACCACAAGGAGATAGAAATAAAGTAAAAACAATGCATTTCTTGTATCATTTCCCTTACAAAGTTACTGAATCAGAGTGAAAGTCCTAGTTTTATTTCAGTATCATTTCACTTTATCTTCATGGATTCCCATGCCACATTTTTACATTCTCCACCTATTTAAGGATCTACTGAGGAACATATTCACACATTCTTAACTCATTTATCTTTGTCACTTTTAATTACCACAGTGGGTATTTTCTGGCTTGTGCATATTCCCACTCTATTCCTCTTTCTTTCTTTCCTCCTAGGAGGAGTGTGGCACTCTTTATTCCAGGCACCCTTGGCCGTACCATCTACAGGAAGATCAAAGACAGGGTCATATCCATCTAATAACAAGAGAGGAAACAATACTGTGGGTGAACACTCTATTAGCCTCCTTCTTCATTTTATTCAGGTCAGTGCTCAGGGACTTTCAGATGTCTTTGAACAAATGGATGTGAAAATGAAAGACAAGTTACAAAGAAATAAGTTTCTTTTCTTACGCAAGTTAGGCTGATAGGTTGAACCATGCTAGTGTTATAATAGTCTTTTCCCTGGGCAGCTCAGGAAGTATCTTTTCTGAACAATCCTCACCCTTCAAAATAAAGCATAAAAATCTGCTTCCATCTTGAGACTTGCAGCTATTAAAAAATGTCCAGAGGCGATAAAATGAAGACTTGTGTAGGATACTGAGGACATTTATTATTGACAGGAAATCAGTCTTCCATGGTAGCTGAACTGTTAGATCTCTATAGAGAGGACTAATTTTTCTACCATTGTAAATAGGGAAAGCTTTACTGACTTTGGTGGTGCTGTATTAGTTTATGCCAGCAGAGAACTTAAAATGTTCAGTTTATTTGGGACATCTGGAACAGAATGTCTGTGTCATTGCACTGCAAAAGCAATGGAGATTAGGGCTGCAACAGAGAGGAATTCCTGACTTGGCCTCGCAGCCCATCTTCTGTGGCACAACTCCATGCACACCAACACAGAAGGAAAAACAGAAGAAGCAGTGGCCACTTTGTTTCAGATAAGGATGCTTTTTCTTTTCTCCCTGTCCAATCTTCTTCTACCGCTTTTCATTTCAGCAGACCACCCTGAAGACCAGAGCAACTGTTGTGATCCTCTTTGCATGTATGGGTTCAGTGGGAATGTAACAGGCAGTGTCCTTGTCTTCTGTTAAAAAATGGTTGTGTTACCTAAAAATAATTTACTGCAATAAAACTGAGGCACACTACAATATTCAGAGGAAAATTTTCAAGTGTTTTTCTTTGGATTTTATTGCAAAACATAGCATTCCTTATATATTTCAGAGAAAGACTTTGAAAGCATGGAAAAATATTTTCAAAACAGAAGTGAATAAACCCCACAAAGGTACAATTATGTCAATATGCATGCATATGAGAAATTTTCTAGTGCTGAAAATGCTGTCTAAAACACTTTGTCTAATGCTTGTAATATTAAGTGTTGTATTAAAATCCCATAAAGAAGTGCATCTTCAGCATGTATGAGGTTTCATAAAGTGTCATGACTTTTGCATCCCCTAGCAGAGGATCTCTTCCTTTATTGGATTATTTTTTCCCAGATGGGATTATACAAACCAAACTTTTCATCGAGATAATTTAATAAAAAATACATTCCTACTGCTATATCGTAGAGGATGTTTTAATGTTCTTTTTGGTAAGAAATTCTCAACTAAATTTGGTAATTTTTTAAATATGATCTCAAAACCCACCAAAGATTAAAGTCTCAATTCAGTAGGCCATCTGAATAAATGCCTATTTTTGTGAAGTTTGATTGAAGTTGAATGAAAATGAAGTCACTGAGATTACTATGTGGCTATCTATAAATAAATGGTAAAACTTTGCAGAATTTAGATCCCTATATATATACAACCATATGGCCTTGCTACCTAAGACTTGGGTGAGAAAAATAAAAATATTGTACAACCTGTTTTTCAATACCTATCATATTTTAATATGTAATGATATTACAGTTGTACTATACTTTTCGAAAGAGAAATAGGCAGGATTCAATGAGTCACTGTGGTAATCAGGCATTAGTATAAAGCTCCTTGCAATAGTTTAGCCTACTAGCTGTCTTGTTTTCATCCATATAAATGTGGAGGTACAGGTCAGAACATATGAGTAGCAGTTGGGACCCAAGATTTTGTTTTTGTAGTACTTTTAAAAATTAATCTTTGCAATAACTCTTGGAAATCTGGTAAACTACTGCTAAGTAAATTGCAACATTACATCAGTCTATCATGGCTATATTGACTCATTAGCCAATTCCACTTATTTGGACTGGAGCCATAGAAGGGAGCATAATAATTTAGAATATAGTTGTAGCATGAAATAAATAACTAAAAATAGATTGAGTTAGTTTAATATACAAATAAATCACAAGTTGAGGATAAGCAAATCAACAACAAAACCACATCCTTAGCCACATTAAATGAGAATGAGCTTTTTCCTTCAAGATGTAAAGGAGGAGAGGCTGGGAATATGAGTCTATGAACTGATGCAAAATATTCCTTTCAGAGCTGAGATATTTTGAATCATTTGACAAAAGTCTATTATTTTCAGGGCAGCTCATTAAAATGTATGAAGGAGTTGCCAGTATTAGAAAGATACTACTTACAATAAAGTCAGTACATTTCAGAGAAGGTCATACCAGAGATCCTACATCAGTTGAAAAATACCTGTATGGTGCTATAATGGGACCCAAGAATTTGCTGGCAGAAATTCAGGTTTCTTAGGTCACCTGTCATCATAACAGTGACTGGTTCTAAGAGAAAGATGAACATATTTTAAGAGAACCCTCTGTGGATTCGGCAATTGTCTACAGTAGTAGAGTCAGAGCACTTGTCTATTCCAAAATAAGTTTGGATCGGTAGCACAAAGGTACTTTGCCTAGTGCTGTTGACTGTTCAATCCAGTGGACAGAAAAATAAGGTGGTCAGAGACTAATATTTTGTAGACATGCATGTTCTGACAATCTGGAGCTCAAAATTTTATTATTTATGGTCAAAGTTATTGAAGGATTTTGTTGAATTTCTTTTGCATTTTGCTGGAAAAGTGCTGTCATTACTAATTGGTCTCTCATTTTGCTGTTTTACAGGCAGTTCTCCAAATTGTCACAAATCACAGGCAAATTTTGTATTCTGTGGGACAGGAGCTGTCATTGGCTTTCTATTTGCAAAGTGCCTAACAGTGGTTTGCCTCTTGGTTATTTTATTTAAAACTGATATTCTAGAAGAGCCATCACCTAACTCAGCTAACCTTTACTTGAGATAAATATAAATAATACAACATATGCAGGCTTACAGTAATAAGCTAAAAATCAGTACACTTTGTCCATATGAACTCCTCTTACACAGAGTTCCAGCCTGGCAGAGATGCTGATAAAGTTCAGTTTTTGTGGAGGACAGAGAAGTGCTTAACTTCTTGAAGAAAATAAGTTCTTAGGCCTGAATATACTGTTTTCGTAACAGTTGAAAGGAAGACCATATAAACAGATTTTCCATGCAATATTCTGTAAAATGATCCAGAGGTATGATTGATTGTTCAGCATCTTCTTTTCTATGAGAATAATAAAAACAACAACAATAATAAGGGGTAGGTAAGCTATTGCAAGAACCTTAAGCAAGTTCCAAATTCACATTGATGTGTGAACTATATTTTCCCTTTGAAAAAAGTGCCCTAGAGTTTCCACGAAAGGCAGATGTGAAAGGAAGACCTTTCACTCTTCGTCTAAAACTACTGGGACTAAAACAAATGAGTAATGATTAAGATCTTGTTATCTTAATTCAATCAGTCAAAAGACAGATTAATTGTAAGCAATACTATACCAAACTCCAAGTCAGATCAAAAGGCAAGTCTCATTCTGAGGTGACATTCAAGCCTCTGACCAGATATGGTTTTCCATCAGTTTCTGAAGCAATGCAATCCTATAAGTCACAGTACACAAAATACTCAGAAACACCAAGAAATAAGAGTGCCTAGGATGACTGGCTTGTTCAAACACTGTTTTTAACTTAAGGGAAATCAAGAACTCCTGGCCTTCATTTAATTTGAATTGAAACCTTCAGAAAAGTCTACATCCAAAAGCAGATGAAAAGCAGTGTTCTTGGCTTTGTCTAGTAACAGGATTGGTACTAGTTAAAGTATTTTTCATTGTCATTTTTTTCTACCTTTGAACATAACCTCTGTAATCAAAACATTGGTGAAAAAAAAACAAACAACAACAACAACAAAAACAAAGAGAATGAGTAATACTGAACTTGACTACTTGACTGAAATAAAGTTTGTAGATTCACAAGCTCTTTCCTTTAAGTTCTGGAACAAATGTGTCTGCTTTTATTTTTCATCATATTGCAATGCACATTGCATATGAGCAAAATCAGCTAATTAAAAGAATTCATTGAACCATCTGTATGGCTGATCATAATGGAAACCTAGAAAGTGAATTTCAAGTATTGAACATGGAAATATTGTTAACTACTATTAGTAAAAATTGCTTTAAAAATGATGCTGATGCTTCACAGTGTCATAGGGTTCAGGCAGTCCAGCTCTTGATCCCTTAAGCAAGCTGAGCAATCAAATCCAGATACATAAATTTCAGCTCTCATTGTTATATTGTTGTTCTTCTGACTTAGGAAGATCTGTACCTCTTCACTGTGTCCTCTGGATCATCCTCATCATCACAGAATCATCACTTTATGACTCTCCAGGAAGCTTCCCTTTCCTCACAAATGAATCTGACAGATAAAATTTTGAGTAGGCTGCTTGCTGCCAGAAATGCTGACTCTCCAATAAAAAGATCTCTTTCAATTTGCTGTACAAATCACCCATCCTAGAGTTTCATCCAACTCCCTGTTGTCCAATCTGGAGAATCTTACAACAAATAACTAAAAGCCAAGATCCAGATGTAAGTCACTGCCCATTGTAAATAATAATAATGTAGATTTTCTTACATGGATATTCATCAAGACAATCAGAAGAGTTTTTTGTTGTTGTTGTTGTTGTTGTTGTTGTTGTTGTTGTATATTCAATGCCAAAGCAGCTAAATTTTGGGGTTAAGTTGTATTTTGCCAGAAGTGAGGGAGAGATATGCCACAAACTGAAGAAAAAAAAAACAGAAAACAGTTTTCCTACTCCTCCTCAGGACAAGAGCTAAAGCATCTCTTGTGGCCTCAGCTCACATTGTGATATAAGAAAAGATGGAGTCTTGTTATTATGAACAGTGACAGTACAGAGTAATCAGTCCTACCTGTATTAAAGGCAATTGAGAAAATAGAAAAGTGAACAGCATTTTAACTTCAGCAGCATTCTCTTCACTTCTTAAATGTGATACAGGATAGAGAAAGTAAAGAAAAAAGCATACATTTTAAAGTAACATGAAGGTTATTCAAAACTTTGTGCTGGCCATTTTGTAAAAATGTAAAAATTACTACTGTTTGCAGTGAAGCAGATGTACAAATGCAGTAAACACTGTCTTAACTAATTCTTCATGAAAAAAAGAGTTTTTGTTCCACTTGAAAAATTCATTACATTCAGTCAATCATCATCATCACCAGTTAATCAAATTCCTTCAGAACAACAATGTTTCAAAGTTAATTTTTGCAAATCTCTAGTGTTATACTGGCTTTCAATAGCATCAAATGAGAGGAGAACCTTTCCCTTCATTCTGTGGATTATTTACATTCAATATCCAAGAAGACCACACTTTAAAAAAGAGAGAAAGGAGGAAGAGTTTCTAACAGAGATCTTATTTAATTAAACCTCCAACTGCATACATTTTTAACATCGCAGACTACACAGTAATTGACATATGTGATTCTGGATCACACTTCAGATTTCAAATTATTTCACTAAACAGAAATGTGTTTAAGTGCACAAGCCAGATGCTTTCAGTAATTCAGTAATTTTAATCACTATTCCTCCCTCCACTGCAACCTTTGATGCTAAAACAGTCTAAGAAAAAATATTCAACTTTTCTACATCCTCACTGGGTTATAGTCAGGCATTTTTAAAATATTTTATTTTAGAAGTCTCCCTGACTCCAACTGCAGAAAAAAAAGAATAAGAAAAAAAAAAAAAAAGCGTGAAAAAGATTTTACTTAGAATAATTTTATGTCTTGTACTTCACTAAATTCATTCACATAATAAGGATCTGAAAACCAGCATTGATTGCTGAACCTGAATCTGAAATAATATCAAAGGAATAAATCAAGAGGTTACATCAGACATAAAAATACAAGATGTAGAAATCAGTTCCTAATAATTAATGTTTCCAAGATTGCACTGTCTAAGACCTTAAAAGATATAAAAAGATATAATCATATTCCTATGAATCAAAATTAGTGTCTTAGGAAGTTTCATTACCTAATGCGTCCACTAGGCCAAGAAAAAACACATACAACCTATCTAACTTGCACCTATCTAGTGCAAGATAATATTCAATTCACTAACAGTTAGTAGATGCGTAACTTAATGCTTCATATTAATCAAACTTGGACATAGAAATCTCTGAACTCTGTATGCAAAAAAAGAAACTTAAAAGGTTATATAATCAATACAGTTAAACTAAGTATATTAGTGCTCTCACAGATAATTTGGAATTACGTCCAGCAAGAAACAAGTTTATACAGGCTTTAGACAATTACTGTTCAGGAAAAATCATTGTAGCTCTCTTGCTTCCTTCCCATATTTGTTATCTTTCCCTTTCAGATCCTCTATCCTCTTTATAATCACTGTAGTTCAAGATACGCAGAAACTTCCATTCCATCACCACATCTGTTTTTGTTTTTTTTTTTTAAGAATACATTAAATTTGGTTTAGATATCTTTTTTGTTTACATTATATTTTTAATAAAATCAGACAGAGATCATTCTGTTGATTCTTCCCTCAAGATTTTGTTTGGACTGAGATTCATGACCTTCTTCTGCTCCAGGCTACATTTTAATTAATCACTACATGTAGAAAAGATCCAGACAGCATAGACTTCATTTGAAGAATGTTTTTTTCCTTGCATCTCTGTTTGTTTTCAGAACTTTTTCTAAAGAATCTTTCACATTACTTAAGTGTGCAGGCTTAGGTCCCCCCACATCATTCCTACTATGGACAAAGAACTATCATGAACCTCACCTACTGATAGAATAATAACCTTTTGAAAAAAGTCAGGCTTTGCAGTATGTCATGCAGGTCACATGCTGAAGCTGAAGTTGCTCGAGTACAACTGCAGTGTCAGTCAGTGAATGGCCAAAATTCAGCGTGAGAAGATGCCATATTTTTATTCTTCAGAATGGAAAACCTACAATATAAACAACCAATCTCTTCAGAAAGATTCATTTGAAAAATAAATACAAAACTCTTAGGAAAAATGATCTACTTTCCATATGCTAGCACTGGTAGCATCAGTATGCTGTTTATTACTTTTACCAACTTCATCCTTACACCCAGGATTCTCTGTTACAGGCAACAATTTATTATTATCAAAAGACCATATCTCATATCTCCTTATCCAGATGCATCTTGAACACTGCCAGGGACAGTGACTCCACCACCTTCCTGGGCAGGCCATTCCAGCGCCTGACCACTCTCTGAGAGAAAATGTTTTTCCTAAATGATTTTCCTAAAAAGTTTTTTCCTAAATGACCATGATCCCACCACAAATACCAAGATTACATTGTCCTTTTCACAACTCTTGTAGAAAATGAAAGATTGTAATTTTTGCAGAAATGGTCAGAAGGAAGAATGGAGGGCAAACATAATATAAGTAAAGCTTAAAAAGAATGTGCAGAACCTCTTTCCTGGAGGACAGACAGCTTAAGTGCAGTTTTTCTTCCCCAGGAGCTGTGAATACCTGTCTGCTGATTTCTGCCACTAACGTGGGGGAATCACTCATCAGTTCCAGACCACTGCATGTACCAAGGGCTCAGGACAGACCCTGATGTCTGTGACTTCAGTTTGCACTTGTCATGGGTGGAGGTGGCAAGAAGAAATTAGTATCAAGGATACTAAAAGCAATTTCGGAGAGAGAGACAGAGAATTCAGCAGAGCTTGATCCATGACATTTACTTGCCTTTATCTCACCAAAATAATGTGTGCTACTCATTTTCAAGGCATTGATATGAGAAGATAAGTTCTAAAAACCTAGAGGGTAAGTAGGACACACAACACCTTGTACGTGCTGAATTTGTGTGACTTCACTAGGCAGTGAGCAGGCTATTATAACTTTATTGTTTCAGGATATAAGCCTATTATACTCCACAAATGAATACAGTGACATTTTGCTGTATCGGTTGAAAAGATTAACAGTTCACAAAGCAAACTGCCGAGTGAGGCAAATTAAATACATTAAAATGTGCAAGCTTAAAATTCTATACTCCCTGCGCTATAAACTTACATACAATACAGTTTAAAGGGTCTCAGTGGCTCAGTTAATAACGCACTGGCCTGTCAGCTTCCTGGATGCAATTTAAGTCTGTAAGGTTGCGGTAAGCCATGACAGGGTGTGTTTTTCCCAGCCATTAATGAATGCTGTAGGTAAATTGTGCAGTAAGAAGGTGGCCCTAAGGTATATTAGTGTCACAGTAAATGTGCTAGGATTATTTCAGATGTGATTATTAAAAAGAAAAAGGGTATTCTGGATGAATCTCAAACAACTTGAAAGTTCACTGTGGAGAAGGGCTGGAATACAGAGATACATTCTCAACCTAAAACAGTGATATCTTTAGAGAGGTCTCTCTCATGCGACTTGTCATTTTCAAGTGTTTTCTGTAGCAATGCTTATCTGAGAGAAGAATTATGCCTTGACACCAACTAGAGATCTCAAGAAAATAAGCATTAAAAAGCCCATGTGCCTTGGAATTTAAATGTGAGGAGTCCTCCAGTAGCTAGAAGAAGTGGTCTCCAATTTGGAAAAACAGATCCTTCAAAAGAAAGGGCTTTATCTCCACTCATGTTAACTAGCAGGAACATGGATAGAATTTCCCTACTTCCTGAGACTCCAACTATCTGATCTCTTTGATGGCCACACAAAAAACAGGGCCCCTTTAGCTGAAATTCTTCAGTATCACAGCATGGTGCCAAGGGATCTTATTAAATAGCCAACACAACAGATCCGGAGAGGCATTCAGAAAAATATTTAAGGCTTCATTTTGAAAAGGCTCATGATTCTGTTTCCAGTTAGCGATTCTAGACCGATCTGTTCATTATACTGGATCTGAGGAGTGTTGGCATTAACAAGCAGAGAAGTGGGTAGAATCTATCAAATTATTTTAAAGGAATCAGTGCTAGAAAATTATGCATGCAGACATTTACATAAATCAATTACTGCCTACAAGTTCTGATCCCAGTGGCATGTCTAGACCACAGCTAAAAGATATTCCTGATAACTGAAGCAAGAATGTGATTAAAGGCATGAGCTCTTAAAGCAACTCATGCAGAAGAAAATGAAGAATTAAGTTTATAGTACTTACTTCACATCTCCATGGAAGTTCAGATTTGGTTCCATTCAAGAACTAGGTAGAGGATTTGGCTAAGCTTGATGTTTACTTATTCCACTGGATATTAAGAGAAACTAAGCTAATATCTCCTAATACTCCGCTAAATATTATCTTAATATGTGCATTATCTTAATATTTAGTGGAGTATTAGGAGATACTAGCTTAATATCTCTCTCAGTGTGTGAAGAGAGCCTTTTCTCCATTCTGAGCTCCTTTGCTCTGCTCAGCGACACAGAGACCACCAACTGGTGACAACTCATTAGTTATCTTGTCAACATGAAGTAGACTTTAAAAGATTCAGTCTTTTTCATAAATCTCTCATTGCTGTTCCTGATGTCGGTGCAAAAAAAAATGCATTGAGATTAAGAGGTTGTTGAGCACAATTTGAAGTGTGATAAATTCTATATCAAAGTAAGTCTTGTTGCTGAAACAGGGTCTAAAGCAGACATACGGCATTTCTGAGCCCAATTACCACAGCTGCACAGATGGAAGGCACAGGAACCAGGACAGCTGAAATGAGTCACACGTTCCATGTTCGAACCCAGGAACACAGAATAACTCTTGGGTTTTCCAGTTTAGTTATTGTCTCATATATCCACATAATCTAAGCCACTTTTTAGAATAGGAAGAAAACATTTTTTACCACCTTTTTTGAATGTAAATTTTATTTTTTGATGTCTTCTAATATTGTTTGACACTGTAAAAATTATTAGTGCTTGTTTCACAGTACATTCCAAGCTAAGTTCTGGATTGATTAGGGTAGTTATTATACTTTTTTAGCTGTCTCACCCATGAGAAGAGCACTGAGAGTTACTTTCTAGTAAACTTTAAAACAATCTTATGAAATAAGAATTGTTCTAATGTTGAAAATATTATTATTATTTTGCATCAGTATTAAATCTTCTATTAAAGACTAAAAAGACTGGCTATATGTAGAAAAACTTCATGTTTCAAACATAAAAAAGTAATAGAAACATATTTTATGTATATATAAACATTCCCCACTATCTGCTTCAATATATCTATATTTTTCCTCTGAAACCTTGAAGTTTTCAGAGCCCTATGGCACATTGTGCATCTTTCTATAAGGATCTTCCTGACATCTTTTTTTCCAGGAGGCAACAATATTGCCTGTAGCTTGCAGCATTAGGATACACAGTCAATTGAGTAAACATTCCCTTCACTAGTACTGGCTGGCTCCTGCAAGGAGAGTTAGACCACGTAGTCTCTATCCAAATACCACATAGCAAATATCATGAAATTTGGTATACCATACTCCCTTGAGAGAAGACAAAATCCAGAGCACAGGAAGTTCCTTGAAAATTTGTTCAATGCCTTTTTTTATATATATTGGGACCAGCAATTTGATTTAAACTTCTAAGGGATTTGCTAGAGAAGAATGGCATAATACTTCACACATAATAAATTCAAGATTATTCCAGAATGCATGCATAAGCTTAACTACATACAACACGAGTTTGGCTTATTCTTGTAATGAGATTTTTCAAGTGACTAACATTTGCACAATGGTCTATTGAAATTTCCTTGAAAGCTTACAGTGTTATATAGAGAATTTCATACTTCTGATGTTTTTTTAAATTATTTTTAAAGATAATGAAATTATTAATGAATAATTTTATTTATTAGTATTGAGTACCCACTCCAAATTTTTACAGTTCAATTTAGTATTTCTGTAGAAAGGCTGTCAATCTGTACTATGATTTTATGCCTTTCTAAGAAGTGAGGGCTTAGGACCTGGCAGATTTGGGCTTTTCCAAATGCTCAGCTTTATTACCTTTATACTTCAGCAAAAGAGAGACGCAGAGTTTTTTGTTTGTTTGTGTGTTTGTTTTTAATAAATCAAACAGGTTTGAGGGAACAGGAGCAGGGAGGTGATCATCCCTCTGTTATTCAGCGCTGGTGAGGTTGCACCTCAAGTACTGTGTTTAGTTTTGGGGCCCTCACTACAAGAGACATTGAGGCCCTGGCATGAGTCTAAAGAAGAGGATCAAAGCTGGTGAGAGGACTGGATTACAGGTCTGATGAGGAGCCACTCAGGGAATTAGGATTGATTAGTCTGGAGAAGAGGAGACTCAGGGGAGACACTATTGCTCTCTACATCTCCCTGAAAGGAGGTTTTGGTGAGGTGGGATTTGGCCTCTTCTCCTGCATAATCACCTCCTTCTATGATTGGCTTACCAGACTGGTAGACGAGGGAAAGGCTGTTGATGTAGTCTACCTAGACTTCAGCAAAGCCTTTGACACAGTCTCTCACAGTATACTCCTGGGGAAACTGGCTGCCCGTGGCCTGGACAGGTATAACCTTCTTTGGGTAAGCAACTGGCTAGAGGGCCGTGCCCAACGGGTAGTAGTTAATGGAGTTAAGTCCAGCTGGTGACTCGTTACAAGTGGTGTCCCCCAGGGGTCGGTACTGGGGCCCATCTTGTTTAATATCTTGATTGATGACCTAGATGAGGGGATTGAGCGTACCCTCAGTAAGTTTGCAGATGACACCAAGTTGGGAGGTAGTGTCGATCTGCCTGAGTGTTGATCTTCAGAGGAATCTAGATAAGCTGGATCGCTGGGCTGAGGTGAATGGGATGAGGTTCAACAAGGCCAAGTGCCAGGTCCTGCACTTTGGCCACAATAACCCCATGCAGCGCTATAGGCTTGGGGATGAGTGGCTGGATGACTGTGAAGAGGAAAGGGACCTGGGGGTGTTGGTTGATGCTCAGCTGAACGTGAGCAGACAGTGTGCCCAGGTGGCCAAGAGGGCCAACGCCATCCTGGCCTGCATTAGAAATAGTGTGGCCAGCAGGAGCAGGGACGTAATCATCCCCCTGTACTCAGCACTGGTGAGGCCGCACCTCAAGTACTGTGTTCAGTTTTGGGCCCCTCACTACAAGAAAGACATTGAGGCCCTGAAACACGTCCAGAGAAGGGCATCGAAACTGGTGAGGGATCTGGAGCACAAGTCTTACGAGGAGCAGCTGAGGGAGCTGGGATTGTTTAGTCTGGAAAAGAGGAGGCTCAGGGGAGACCTCATTGCACTCTACAACTTCCTGAAGGGAGGCTGTGATGACGAGGGGTTTGGCCTCTTCTTCCACGCAACAAACATGACCCGAGGAAACGGTCACAAGTTGTGCCAGAGGAGGTGTAGATTAGACATAAGGAAAAACTTTTTCTCTCAGAGAGTGGTCAGGCACTGGAATGGCCTGCCCAGGGAGGTGGTGGAATGGCCATCCCTGGTGGTGTTCAAGAGGCGTCTGGATGAGGTGCTACAAGATATGATATAGTAGCTTGTGGTAGTAATGGTGGTAGGAGAACAGTTGGACTAGATGATCTTGTAGGTCCTTTCCAACCCTGTGATTCTGTGATTCTATGATTCTATGATAACTAGTCATAGGAATAGAGGGAATGGCCTCAAGTTGCACTAGGTGACATTCAGTTTGGACATTATGAAATACTTCTCTGAGAGACCGCTCAGGCGCTGCAACAGGCTGCCCAGGGAGATGGTGGAATCATTGACCCTGGAGATATTCAAGAAGCATCTAGATATTGTACTGAGGGACATAGTTTAGTGGGGAAATATTGGTGGTAGGTGGACGATTGGATAAGATGATCTTGGAGGTCTTTTAAGACCTTGGGGATTCTATGATTCTATGAATATGAATATAAAAATAAAATTAATGTGAGTATCTCATTTAATAGAAGCTGTTGCTAATGTTTAATTACACTATCATATTTTTTTTGTTTGTTTGTTTGGTCATTTTTTTGCTTTCACTAGTATTAGTAGAATCCTGTGTAGTAGTATTGTGTGCATCAAGGCTCTTAGGTACATGAGCACTTTCAAAAGACTGTAGAAGCTCAGACCTGATTGAGAAAGAATTGTAATTTTACACTGAATATGTGATGAAAACAGCAGGTCTGCTGGAATAATCTCAGCCACATGCATTTCTGATGGTCTGACCCAACACTCAGAAATAAAATCAGTGTAAGACATATGTGAAGAAAACAATAAAAATCAGGGAGAAGCAAGTGAAAAAGAAGGTCAGATAGCAGAAGAAATAACTGGAAATCAAAGTCACAGAGAAGTATCTACATGTAGCCAGCTCTAAAATCTACTCTGTTCCCAGGTTGTCAATTGTAAATTTACCTTCAGCTCCATGTTACTGAATTAGAAATTAAATCCAAAACAGTTCTAGTGATTTCAAATGAACTTTTTAGGATTTTTCCATCTGTGAAAGAGCTGAAACATCAGTTCTTACTATACAGTAAGTAGTACAGTAATAAGGATCTTCAATATTCACCAAGTATTGTTCAAAATGCTGGAGTCTCCCATCCTGTATTACAATGTCTCTGGCTTTACTAGGAAATAACTGCATCCTGCAAGTAGTTGACACAGTTTATAATTTTTAACCCTTTTGCCCCAGCATGATTTCTATTTGAACTTTGATTGGATGGAATTTCCTCAGGAATCAGTGACTTATTGCAAAATATTAGGTATAATAGGTTAGACATAAGGAAATCTTTTTCACTCAGAGAGTGGTCAGGCACTGGAATGGCCTGCCCAGGGAGGTGGTGGAATGGCTGTCCCTGGCAGTGTTGAAGAGGCATCTGGATGAGGAGCTACGAGATAAGGTTTAGTAGCTTGTGGTAGCAATGGTAATGGGTGGACAGTTGGATCTTGAAGGTCTTTTCCAAACTTGTGATTCTATGATTCTATGATTCTACATTTGTTTGTTTAGATTCAATTGTCACTCAGAGACCTTCTGCTATGAAAACGGAGCCTGACAGCAGTGCAAGTTCTGGCTCACACCAGGCCTCTCAGGCTGGCTCTTGGCCACGAAGCTGATATCCTGAGTCTGCTGACACTAGACATAAAGCCTGAATCAGACAGAAGTCCTCAATTTGAACGCTCCTGAGTGTGAAGCTCACATTTTGAATGCAGCAGGAAAGAAGGTGCTCCTTTTGGCCAGATTAGTGAAGAAAAAGGAAGGGGTTTCATACAACTAAGAAGAAAATCATTAAAAGAGAAGAAATAAGAGATCAATAATTCCAATACAATTTATGAGCCATGGTCATTTTTTGTGCTATTTGTGCTATTTAAAATTTACAGCCATAGACCTTCATATCTTGTTCAGTATATGCAATAAATTAGTAAGCTTATGGCGAAAAAAAAACAAAACAACCAACCAATCAAACAAACAAACAAACAACCCACCACTTTTTCTAGAATAAATTCATACAAGCTGGTATTTTGCATCATCTTTAGAAATGCCTTCAAATGTCAGGGATATAGTATTTTATCATTCACTGTTGCTGAAATTGAGTGTTTAAAATCCAAGTTGTGTAAGCATTTTACCTGTACTTGTAACTCTGATGGAAATAGAAATAAGTAGTTCATTAGCTTGAGTTTAAAAACAACTTAACTTCAACAAAAAGGCTATTTATTCATCCACATGACACAGAAAATGCTTTGGATTAAAGTACTTTCATTACAAAAGTGGTGGGAAGCTAAAATACAATTAGGCTCAGCTAGATCATTTTAATGTTTGATTATAACCAACTGAGCTGGGACAAATTTTCATGCCAGCACTAAGATCCTGGTGATAATAGGGTTACATATCCTCTGCAAAATAAAATGTGAAATTTACATGCAAAGTGGTATGTTCTCCTGATGCATACATATAATTCCTATTAGCATTAATAGAAAATATATGTGCCTATCAAGAAGAAAATATACCCCATTAAATTCCCAAACATCATGTCAGTTTCTGACATCTTTTATTACTATCTATGCTCATACAATGAAAACTAATAACTCAGCTCAGATATACAGTAGATCTCACAGGATTTTATTAAGGAGAACAAACCCCTGCAACTCAAAGATATCCATGAGAAAACCAAAGCTTATGTTATGCCTATGACAGACCTGTGCAGACATGTCCCCAGAAAACCTGCATCTTTGAAAGCCATCTTTTTATATTAGTGCAGCACTCAGCACAGGTAGATATACCATAACTAATCCCAGACAAAGCATTATACACACAGAAATTGTCTGTTTCCAAGAAACTTTAGTAGGCTTGCTTTGTCTAACAGCCAAATGCTCACCCAGCTGCTCACTCATTCTCACTCCTCAGCAGAATAGTGGGAGAAAACATGATGGGAAAAGGATGATAAGATGACATGATAAGACAGGGAAGTTGCTTGCCAATCATTATCGCAAGAAAAAAACCTAACATTTAACATTGAGGAAAAAATAACTTAATTACTTGCCAATTAAAATAGATTTGGGTAGTGAGAAATCAATGCAGTTTGAAACAACACTTTGCCTTTCTCCTTCCTCATGACCAGATAGGATGAGAGGTGGGGTACAGTTTCTCTCTGAAGAGATTCTTCCTCACACTTTTCCATGCTTTAGTATAAGTAAGTCCTCCCACAAGCTAATGTCTCTCAGAAAAACTATCTGCTCCAGTGTAGGTTCTCCATAGATCAGAAATCCATCAAGAAATACACATCTGAGGCTTTAGGAGGTTTTCCATAGGTTGCAGTGTGGCTATCTGCTCCAGCAGCCGTGTCGACAGACTCCTTTAAGCAGCTAAACTTACTTTATGTTTTTGGTTAAGACCAGAGTTATTGACCCCTTCAAAAATTTTGCAAGAACATGGACAGATACTTTCTCTGTGATACCAAAAATCTCAAGCACAGTTTATGCCAACCAATTTCAACTTCTGTGCTCTGACTATCTCACCAATCTATTCTTGTCATAACCAATTCTAACCACAGAATTACTTTTTTTGTGCCTGATAATGGGTCATTTATTTCATAAATAAACGCCATAAACTTGTGTAAACCTTCAGACTTAATGTACCTCAGGTAAAGGACTTTGACACTAGAGTATTATGCCAGAGTCGCATAACTCTGAATGGATGAACTGCCTGACTTCCCTTGGAACACTTTAGATGCAGCAAATTTGTATGCTGGTTCAAGGCCATTGAGGATGAAAAGAAAGGAAATCTGAGTGAGAGACGAAGATGAATCTAGTTGCTGCAATTTAACAGAGATGATGGAAAATATAATGGAAAAATTCACACCATTTGTGCTATCAGAGATAAACTGTTTATCTAAGGTGATACCTGTAAGTAATCACCAAAAAAATAATTACATGTAAGTGCTTTTTGGTGTGAAACTCTACAGCTCTGACACAGCAGTGAAAACTAAAAGAAGTGATAAGGAAGAAAACATTGTTTTCACATACATGTTTTTTATCATAACATAACAGTTAATATACTCACCTCCATATTATTTCAAATAGTCCAAACTGAAGAAAATAGACAGGACTGTAATTTGAGGTCATATAATAGCTTGCATTTTTCTTTGTTTCATTTCCTACATTGCTCATATGATATATATTTATTACATTTTATAATTTACTACAGATTAAAACTCAAATGTCTTATGCTGGACAAGAGCTTATGCGATTGCTGACATCCTAGTATTAGAGAATTATTTCCTTTCTTCAGTGTCTTAGCCTTCAAGGAATTGATTTTAGGAGTTTGGCAAAAATAGCTCAGGAAATAGGTCCAGACTCTCAAACTGATGTAATACAGCAGTCCTGTGATTTCAGCAGAGATATGCCAATTCACACCTGCCAGGAAATCTGGCCTTCACCCTTAAAGTGGCAATTATAGGATTTGTATTTCTTCATGATTAGATTTATATTATCAAGCACATTCTGTGGAGTTTTCCTTGCTAGCTTCGGGGGAATAGATATTTACAGATGAGTCACTGGAATGTCTTGAGCTATCACAGAATCTCCAGAGAATCATCAACCTTTTCTTCTGTAGCAAGAAAGGTAAGAGTAGCAGCATTTTCAATCCTAAAATGTCACTGGTTTATTGGAGATCATGACTTCTTTGTTTCTTCATCCCTTTGATTAACGTATTTGGATAACGCTTTAATTTATGAATATATATCGCACCTTCATTCTGAAGTGCTTAAGCCTCCTTGTTAGAGTCCATAGTTCACTTCAGGGGGTGAGGGAAGAAATAAAAAGAATGATGTAAAACACAGTAAAACACTGTGAAGACAAGTTGACAGTAAGTTCAGAAATAAGGGAAAGATTGATAGAAATATTGAAAGTCTGATAGAAATATTGAAAGTCCTTAGTCAAATGCCTCACAGTCTCTTATTTATATCTTTTTTTTTTTGTGCAAAGATATTCATGATCTTTACTCCTTTTGTAGCTCAACATGATTAAAGACCTTACTGGAAATAAAAAATACACCTAAACCTGTCAACAGATACATAGGTGCTTTGACAACTTCCAAAGTTTATCTGAATTATGTCCTTCGGATTTCCAGGTCTTTCATTGTGTAATTGGCTATAAAAGGTGATGTTTTTCACATATAAACTAAATTATCTGTTCGCAAATTTTATTCAATTTCAATAGAGTCATCTGAAATAAATGCTGAGATAATTGTATATTATTTTTACCCAGATGTACCCATTTTCTCAAATGACTGACAAAACAGAACTGTTTGAAATCAGTGAAAATCTTCTTAAACCCCCTAAGCAATTGTTGTTTGCTTGTAAAATGGAATTTTAGAGAGATTAATGGGTCACTTTAACAGGCTTTTCTACTTGTGACACTGGGCACTGAATTTCTTCAGGCTAACAAGCCCTTTGCTTGTTAAAAACAACCTGATTCATAAGTCAGAGTTACTGTGAGCGCAGATCAGAAGCAGACCCAACCTGTCATTTGACTTTCAACTTCTCACTTTTTGTCTGCTACTAGGCTCTTTTTTCTATTGATTGACACTTAATTGGTTTTCCAGAACACAGAAAAAGGCTAACAGAATTGAGGACTTTTCAGTTTGTCATATTAATGAACTGAGTGTAATTAACAGCAAGAAAGAACTGAAAGAGACACAGTCCAATAACTCAAGTCATCACAATATCAGTAAATCCATTTAGTGAAGGAGTATAGAATGGAAATTACGGACTTCAGAAATAAACAAATTTGTATGACCATCATGAATAGCTACATATTTGTATGAATAAAAATAAACGCAGGCCTGGATAATGGGAAAAATATGAAAATAGAGAGATATGCGGGATTAAGTTAAAGAGCAGAGTTGTGGGAAAAAGTGCCAATAAGAAATTCTAGACTCAGTTATAACTTTGAAGACATACAAAGGTAAGAATTAAAGTTAGGAAGTTACAAAATGTCTCATACTCTTTGCTGTTACAAGTAAAATATAAGCAATCTAGCATCTATTAGGAATTTCATAGAATCATAGAATGTCCTGGGTTGAAAAGGACCTCAAAGATCATCTAGTTTCAACCCCCCTGCCATGGTCAGGGTTGCCAACCACTAGACCAAGCTGCCTAGAGCCACATCCAGCCTGGCCTTGAATGCCTCCAGGGAAGGGGAAATTAGAAATATATATTTTAAACTCTGTTTCTTCTGGATTTATATCCTTGCCTTCAATAATGTAAAGACTCTTGAATTATATAACTAAACATTTTCTGACAAAAAAAAAAAAAAAAAAAAAGAAAAAAAAAAAGGGAGAACAAGGAATTAATCAAGCATTAAAAGAGGAAATGACTGGTTGTTCTGTAACTACTATTTATGAGACTGGGGGTTTCTGAACCAATAAGAAAGTTTCAGTTTTAAATAAGCTATCAGCAGTTATCTGGAACTAAAGTGGGCTTTAAGAAAGAATGAGACAGATTCCTTGGAAGGATATGTTGTGATAGGACAAGGAGAAATGGTTTCAAACTAAAAAAGGGGAGATCTAGACTGGATATAAGAAAAATGGTTTTTGCAATAAAAGTAGTGAAGTATTAGCACAGATTGATCAGAATGGTGGTGGAAGACCTAGAGACAACAAAAGTCAGGCTGGACCAGGCTCTGAGAAGCATGATCAAGTATAGATTTCCCTGTTCAATGCAGGGAAGTTGGACTAGATGGCCTTTTAAAGGTCCCTTTCAACTCAAACAATTCTCTGATTCTATCACAGTAAATGCTTGGGTGAGAACAGTCAACACTATTCCAGTTATCATGGGTGATTGTAGAAATTATGAGGCTACAAAATTCTAGGTGAATTCTTTATCACTGTTTTTTCTTGACCAAAAATTTTGCTGTTTGGGATTTCACATCTTTCTCGGTTTATGTGTATCTAGATAGTATTTTAATTCCCTATGAGGTTCTTCTCAAGAGGAGAGGTTTGGGACCACTTTGGCACCTGCATCTTGTAGTAGATTTAAAACCTATGTGGTATCCTGCGGCAAATTATATCAATAAGACTATGATTTCATGTGATACAAGATTAAAACCTTATTCTTACTCCAATAATTGTCAAAAGCAAAGATTCATGTTGTTCCATTTACCATTTTAATTGCAGGCTTTGTACTCAGTGTGGATTAATTTTATGCCATAATATTTTCTTGTAATAATTTTGTTATGAAATGAAGTATCAGGAAATGGAAAATACATTGTCTTACGTACAATTTTCCATGAATTATAATAATGTACTATAGTACCCTGACACTATATTCTGTGATTTGACTGAATGGTCATTGCACTTTTCCTTCATTAATATGCTGAATAACCAATAGCTGAATTCATGACATGGCATGAAGTCAAGAAACAGAATAATGAAATAGTCAAAGCACCATAATACAGTAGATGACTATGTTTAAGAGTACATATGAGCCATTCAATCTCAGAATCAGCAAGAGGGACTGGAATGAGAATAAAAGGTGAGCAACGGGAAAAAAATCTAAAAAAAAAAAATATAAAAACACCCCCAAAATACCAACACATTTTCAGAAGAATGGAGCAAGGTTAACCCATTCTTATTAAGCCCTTGTAAAAGCCTTGCCAGTCTATTAAGGCTCAAAATTTCAATTTCAATAAACCAATTCAATACCACTAGACCAGACAAGGCTTAAAGTTTAACAACAAAAAAAATCATACCAAATATTTATGAGCGAATTTAAGTTCTAATGAACTGACAGTCATGTACACACAATAGTAGAGTGACAGGAGTACTAAAATTAACCACATGAGACTGTTGTCTACTCCTTTCAAGCAGACTGTCTACACAATGGCAACATCTCCACAGTACTGTGCTAGTAGTACAATGAAAGAATTGTGCACATAATAGAATAGAGGAAAATAAATCATATCTTTTAAAAATAATGTTATTGAGATTATTTTAAGGGTTTAATGATAAAATACCACATTGGATCTACGTAAGTGTTGGTTACAAGGAGATTCAAGAGATTCTAATTATATACTGACATTGTTTGCTGGATTTTTCTGGATTCAGTTTGAAATTTATTACAGTTGGTATTGCTTATCTGCTTATATCCAGTTTTAAAAATATTTTCAGTCATTTTGGATCACTGATGTCTTCAAACAATAATCTGCAATACCCAGTAGGTGAAAGGGAATTATCTTAGTCTTAGATCTTTTCCTTACCAAAATCACAGGAGTTGTAAAAGAGGAGTTGTAAGGCAAGCTTGTGATAACTCTCTATCAGCATGAGTTCTAGACAGCATTGGTGTTCTGGATCACCAGAATGAAGAAGAAAAAGCCTTTAATAGAGCATAAAGAGTAGGTGGTGAAAATTTCTAACTAAGAATGAACTCTTGCTTCAGTAATACTATTTTTAGTCTGCCACGTTTAATCAGTCCAGATAGAATTAGCTACATGGTTTTGCATAGGGTTGCTTTAAGCCTGTAATGTCATAGTCTTCCTTTACACAAGAAGAATGATTGTGATCTTTTGCACAAGTAGGTTTGAACTATAAAGTAATATAACAATTGTAACATTTTTAGATTTCTATCTTCAAAAGTCTGTGTAGAATGAATTAGAACAAGAAATTTTATACCTTCTCACAGTTTACATAAAACAGCTGCAAATTCACTTTGTAGACTCCATCACTCATTTTGATGCGCTTTCTTTTGATCCCAAGAAAGAAATATATTTATAATTTCCAGAAGAACTGCCTCAGAGGTAAGTGGTATCCAAATATTGATCTGTAGAGATAAATGTACAGTGTCAGTGGTATTTGGTTGTGGATTGATGGTGCATTGCACAAGGATATAGAGACATCATTCATGTAAAACTTGTAACATTATAGTTTAGGGAATATTTAACCTTTAATACAAATCATTTTTATTTCCCCTCTGGAATTCAAAGCTCTTTATTTATATATATATAATTTTTTCCCTGTGTTTTCCTGTACTGTGACTGGTGCAATTTTTTGCTTTGGCAGTACTGGAATAGCAAACTTGATTGCAAAACACAACAGTAATACAAAGAACACTAGGAGTATCAGCTTAAGTTGAACAGATTTCAGTGTAAATGAGTGTGAAATTGGGTTTTCAATAGGAAGCCTGAAGTGGTGAAATACTTTTTACATTGGAGCTGTCATCCAAATCGATCTACAGAAAGGGCTAAAACTGTAATTTAAACTCACAATCACACCAGAAAACAGAATAACACCAATATTACCCTGTATTTCCTTCTCTTTATTTTTCCTTGTCTTTGATTTAGTCCCTATCCTGCACTCAATTTCTGTATCAGTGTAACTGCCTGATTTCTTATGTGTAAGTTACGTACAGTCTTTCAATAAATTTTTCTGATTAATGAAAATGTACAGATTTTCTCTGTTACATGTAATTAGTTACTTGATCCACAGTTAAAAAAAAAAAAAAAAACCAACAAAAAAACAACAAAAAAACAGCTCTCTCAGATTACACTGTACTTAAACGTTTTCAAAGTAGATAACATTTGATCTTAGGCATTCATTCTTTGCAAATCTACTGCCTACCTTTACAATGATTTCGTCTAGAGGCATCCTTCTGATCCACATCTGACTCCAGCAGCAGCAGGACCTTAGCACTGGACAGAGACCCAGGCTGTGGATCCGCTGGCACAAATTCACACCCTCTGAAAAGCAGACCTCTTGGCTCTGAGTGAGAATTGAGTCAACTACAGCAAATTAAGCAAAGACTTTGAAGAATGAAGCAGTTAAAAGCCCCACAACAGCTGAAAAGGCAATGAAAGGAAGGCAATTTGGCCATAGGTGTTAATGAAAAGGAAGACAGGGAGCTATATCTAACAATAGGTAGCTTTAAAGCTTTGATGTTTTGACAGTTTTCAGTTAACTCAGGGCAGAGAAGGTTAACTATGAAACTGTATTGCAGAAATGTGAAGAGCTCTACTCCAAGTGAAAATTAAGCTTTATATATGTATACATCAGAATGTTTGAAAAGCAAAATAAAACTTGGGCAGTTTACAAATCTTCCTGAGCCTGTACTGAAGTACTTCCCTTTTAAGCCACCTGTCCACGATTAAGATTTTGAATAAAACAATTTGAAAACAGCATGAAACTGATGCCAAAGAAATTGTGTAAGAGTAATTACTACTAGCTGAACATAGAACTCAGCTTACAAACTGGTGCCTGGAGGCCAGAAGTCCCTAAACTTACATCAAGATTAGAATGAAATTGATTAGAATGAAATAGGTGCTTATGCTAACAAGACGCATGTGCTAAGAATTCAGACTAAGAATTGGATCACATAGAGTCCAGGAACACATTGGTTTCTCTGAAATCTGACAGGAAAACAAAATATTTTATCAAGAACTGGACACCATAGCCAGTTGCTTGGTCAGTGTTATTCAGGGCCCTGTGATAAATTAGATGGCTAAAGACAGATTTTACACTAAGGAAAAGGTGCAAGATTTGGAATGGGCTGTGATGCTAAGGCCAAGAGATGATGCACATATATGATAAAAGAGGAATGACATTGGCTCACTGGCACTTTTCATAAGAATACTGGAGAGCACTGCTGAACTACTCTGTCGTTCCATGTTTATAATTTAAAGAAAAACAACAAACAAAAATTAATTGTTGGGGATGATAAGGTTGAATCCCTATGGGTAAAGATCAGGGGAAGGGCTGACATATTGGTGGGTGTCTGCTATAGACCGCCGAACCAGGATGAAGAGACAGATGAGGTGTTCTATGAGCAGCTGGCAGAAGCTGTGAGATCGCCAGCCCTTGTCCTCATGGGGGACTTCAACTTCCCTGACATATGCTGGGAATACAACGCAGCGCAGAAGAAGCAGTCTAGGAGGTTTCTGGAGTGTATGGAGGATAACTTTCTGATGCAGCTGGTGAGAGAGCCTACGAGAGGAGCTGCCCCGCTAGACCTGCTGTTCACAAACAGAGAAGGTCTGGTGGAAGATGTGGAGGTCGGGGGCTGTCTTGGACAGAGTGACCATGAGATGGTAGAGTTCTCGATTCTTGGTGGAGCCAGGAGGAAGAACAGCAAAACTGCTACCTTGGACTTCCGGAGGGCGGACTTTGAATTGTTTAGAAGACTAGTAGGGGGAGTCCCCTGGGATTCAGTCTTAGAGGGTAAAGGGGTCCAAGACAACTGGTTGCTCTTCAAGAAGGTAGTCTTACAGGCGCAGGAGCAGGCTGTCCCCCTGAGCTGCAAAATGAGCCGGCGGGGAAGGAGACCGGCGTGGATGAATAGGGAACTATTCTTGAGGCTCCGGGAGAAAAAGAGAATCTACATCCTGTGGAAGAAGGGACGGGCAACTCAGAAAGAGTACAGAGAAGTTGTTAAGATGTGCAGGGAGAAAATCAGAAAGGCGAAAGCCCAGCTCGAACTCAACCTGGCCGCTGGGATAAAAAGAAACAAGAAACCCTTTTACAAATATATCAACAGTAAGAGGAGGACTAAGGAGAATCTCCATTCTTTACTGGATGAGGCTGGGAATATGACTACTGGGGATAAGGAAAAGGCAGAGGTCCTGAATGCCTTCTTTACGTCTGTCTTTAAAGGTCAGACCAGTTATCCTCAGGGTACTCCACTTTTTGACCTGGTAGTCTCGGCTGGGGAGCAGACTAAACCACCCACGATTCAGGAGGAAACAGTCAGAGACCTGCTACTCCAACTGGACTGTCACAAGTCCATGGGGCCGGATGAGATTCACCCGAGAGTGCTGAGGGAACTGGCGGAGGTGATAGCCGAGCCGCTTTCCATCATCTATCAGCGCTCCTTGTTGACTGGTGAAGTACCGGAAGACTGGAGGCTTGCCAATGTGACTCCCATCTACAAGAAGGGCTGTAAGGAGGACCCGGGGAACTACAGGCCTGTTAGCCTGACCTCGGTGCCAGGGAAGGTTATGGAACAGATTGTCTTGAGGGAGATCACGCGGCAAGTGCGGGACAACCGGGGGATCAGGCCTAGCCAGCATGGGTTCACGAAGGGCAGGTCCTGCTTGACCAACCTGATCTCCTTCTATGATCTAGTGACCCGCCTGGTGGATGAGGGAAAGGCTGTTGATGTAGTCTACCTAGACTTCAGCAAAGCCTTTGACACTGTCTCCCACACTATTCTCCTGCAGAAGCTGGCAGTCCGTGGCTTGGACAGGTACACTCTTGGCTGGGTAAGGAACTGGCTGGAGGGCCGGGCCCAGAGAGTGGTGGTCAATGGAGCTAAATCCAGCTGGCGACCGGTCACGAGTGGTGTTCCCCAGGGGTCGGTGCTGGGGCCTGTCCTCTTCAATATCTTTATTGATGACCTGGATGAGGGCATTGAGTGCACCCTCAGTAAGTTTGCAGATGACACCAAGTTGGCTGGAAGTGTCGATCTGCCTGGGGGTAGCGAGGCCCTACAGAGGGATCTGGACAGGCTGGATAGCTGGGCTGAAGCCAATGGGATGAGGTTTAATAAGACCAAATGTCGGGTCCTACACTTTGGCCACAGCAACCCCAAGCAACGCTACAGGCTTGGGGCGGAGTGGCTAGAAGACTGTGTAGAGGAAATGGACCTGGGGGTGTTGGTTGACACTCGGCTGAACATGAGCCAGCAGTGTGCCTGGGTGGCCAAGAAGGCCAATGGCATCCTGGCTTGTATCAGAAGTAGTGTGACCAGCAGGAGCAGGGAAGTAATTGTCCCCCTGTACTCAGCTCTGGTGAGGCCGCACCTTGAGTACTGTGTCCAGTTCTGGGCCCCTCACTGCAAGAAAGACATTGAGGCCCTGGAACGTGTTCAAAGAAGGGCAACAAAGCTGGTGAGGGGTCTGGAGCACAGGCCTTATGAGGAGCGGCTGAGGGAGCTGGGATTGTTCAGTCTGGAGAAGAGGAGGCTCAGGGGAGACCTTATTGCTCTCTATAACTACCTGAAGGGAGGTTGTAGTGAGCTGGGGGTCGGCCTCTTCTCTCGTGTAACTGGTGATAGGACTAGAGGGAATGGTTTCAAGCTGCGCCAGGGAAGATTCAGGCTGGATATTAGGAAATACTACTTCTCTGAAAGAGTGGTCAGGCACTGGAATGGGCTGCCCAGGGAGGTGGTGGAATGGCCATCCCTTCTTACTGTTCTACAATGTCTGTGTAGAATGGTGATGACTAATATGTCTACCAGTATATATATCCTGACACTGGAAGCCTACTGTTTATGATCCAACACATTTATGAATACATGTTGCTCAGTGAATACTGACAATGCAAATGTAGTGAATCAAAGCTCAAGGATGGCACTTGCAGAGACTCGGAGTTGTTCTTTGTGCATGGAAAAGCACTTATTTCTATGTTAGAGATGAACAAGGCACTATTAGAAGTCATAGCTTTTCCTGTTGCCCCCTCTATCAAAGGAGTTGACAGATCACTCTCACTATGCCTAAGTCACAGAACTTGCAAACTTTCAGAGCGCTCAGACACTGTGAATGAGGTAGAGAAAGATAGCAACAAGTGCAAGCCATTCATAAGTTTATTAAAAGGGTTATAGGTGAGCCCTTGGAGCAAACAAGTGGAGCACAAACCAAACGTAAGAGCATACATCCACTCTGTATGCGCCACAGTAGTTTTGAGTTTTTGAATTTCCATGAGGAGTCTGTCTTTGAGAACACGGTAGAGCTCCCTCACTGGGGCATCCCTCAACTCGACAAAGCAGTGTAAGAATAAACTCTGTGCTTTAAATCTGTCTATAAACCAGAAACATAGCACTTTCTTTCTACTGCCTTCCATGTATCATCTCTACTGAGACTAAAACTGCTCTGAAATGAAGATTATCTTCTACTATACCCAGAAACATAGCGGAATAGGATCTTGTTCTCAAACTAAGCCCCAAGATGCTATTGTAATGTGAACAATTACAATGCCAAGAGCACATTAATTTTATTTATTTTCTCTTCTTTTTTTCAGTGTTGGGCATCCATTACTCATTGTGTTTTGGAAGAAAGAGAAAGGAGTAAAATCTAGTTCTCTGAATGGGAAGAAATATCAAATATAGAGAAGCCCAAATCCCCTGCAGAGAAATGGAAATGACATTGATTTACTTTGGTAATTTTATTTACTGTTTAGTTGAAAATGAAGGAAAAACAAACAAAGGCAAATCTGCTGAGCATTGTATCACTGCCATAGAACTTGATGAAGGAATTGCAAATCTCATATGACTACATTGTAAATCTCACTGTACAAATCTCTGTTTTCTTCAGTCCAAGGATCTGAAGAGCACTTTGCAGAAAGTGCTTTAATGACCTGAGGGAAGGACTCCTTGGATGCATTCTATGCATGTTTCATAGATTTATTGTGAGTCTGAGCTTTGGAGATCTTTAAGGATTTTATAATATTCCCATGAAGACTAAGTTATCTGATTTTCTCGACTCCCCAGTTCAGGATATATGAGCTTTACAGCTCATTTTATGTTTGAAAGTCTGAAGCTGGTTTTTTTTTTTTTTTTTGGTTGGTTGGTTGGGTTTTTTTTTGTTTGTTTTTTTAAAGATATTCGGGTTTTGGACAGAAACAGATGAACAACTGCGTCTTCACCGATTCTGTCTTTCAGACAACCCACAAGGACAGCTCCATGTTCAGCTAATTATGATTCTAATATGAAAGTTACTTTAATTACAGATACAAATACATAGTTCTTTGAAGTAATTTCTAGAAACATTTGGAGATTAGGTGTCCACAATGAAAATCTTTACAGTCATAGGTAAAGGTGACTGAAAAACAAGTTTATCTTTTTCTAACAATTATTAACTACCTTACTATGGTTATATTTTTTAATCCCAGGTAGAAAAATAAAGCAACAAAATGAAGACCCTATTCTTTCAGGAAAACTAGGAATACAGTAATTCAGAACTGAAAAAAGACAGAGAGAGTCCTGTCACCGTTTACCTGGTTCACCATTCAGCTGAACCTGAATCCTCCTAAACAACAGAGCAGAGAAGGAAAACTTCAGAACTGACTGGGATTGGCTGTCTCCCATTTCTTGGAAGCAGGCTTCAGGATCTGATAAGTAGTGTCAGCAAACGCCTTTTAACACATTTCTTGGCTATGACATGTCTCTAATTTAATTGCCTAACGGAGTTCAGCAGGACTGGCAGGTTCAGAAGCACTCTGATCTCAGGAGTCAGGATAAGAAGCGCCCTAGCACACCAGTATCAGAGTTAAAATGTGAAGGGAGGTGAGCTAGGATTCTGACAACAGTACAAGTTACATAGGCACATATCCCACAGTAAAAGAGTTTGAGCAGTCACCTCAGATGAAGGAGGCTGAATGCAGCATTGTGTGCCAGAAAATAAATATTTTGAGGGATAGAACAATGAAGAACTGGCATAGCTGACACTGTCTATAGCAAGGCTATGGTAAGAGTTTCAAGCCTGTTACATATGTGATTCTATGATTCTTAATATATGACAGAAAGGTCTAATTGAGAGAGATGGCAAGAAATTGCCCAGCAGTTTGATGGTTTCAGTGCTCAAGCCTAATTTCTTATCCAGCAGGGCAGGAGCATGAGTCTGTGTCTCCTGCACCAGGGCTTTAATATCACTCAACATTTAATCCAAAGCTTATTTCTCTGGTTATAAATAGGTACAGATGCTAAATGATAGAAGGAGGATCATAACTCTATGGAATAGCAAGCATTAAGTCAGCATGGAGAACCCTCCATTCTCATTTGTACTTCACAGGTATTGAGCAGGTTATTGAGGCTCCCATTCTGAACCTAATACTGCTTCCCATGAATTTTATGCACTTGTAGCTGCACTCATCTCAGGTGGAGGAGCCCACTTTGGTGCCTGCAACCTGCACTAGACTAACATGCGACGAGGTGAGACAGGCAGGCTTTGCAGCTAGGGCGCCTTCCTTCTGATTTTTTTGGAAGACCATCATCTTTTTTTCTTCCCAGAAAAGCTGTACTTTTGTTTAAAAAATACAAAAAATATATATTTCCCAATCAGTTGTATTCTAAAAAGCAAGTGAATTTTTGTTTATACACAGTATATATTGTCTGAAACACTCAATAACCTGCCTCACGTGCAGTAAGTGTAGCTGCAGCTATGCATGCATACACATAGCCAAACACACACGCATCAAAATCATGGGTGTTAGTTACATGCAGCAAGGCGTGTTGACTTGTGCAGTATATGAAACCTGGCACTTCAAGAGTTTTAGTCCTAAAGGCACAAAATTAAATCTACTGCAACTTCTTATTATGCAGAGTTATGTTTTGGATTTTTGTTCCAATTAATGCATTTACTGAAAAATAGTTAAATGCATCCCTTGCAACAAGAGAAAGGCCCTGCTGTCTCTGAGGAGTGTTTTTCATCAATTATGTCAGAGAAAAGGGAGAAAATGTATCAGCTAGATCACGTTTCTTGCTCTAACAAAGCAGATGAAACTCTGGTATATGCACTGAGTAGAAAATTAGTATGAGGTAATGCTGTCATAAATAATTACTTAAAGCACCTCAGTATTATGGAGGTTGAAAATTCAAAAAAGGAGAAAGGCCTGTAAATGTAAAAGCATGGTGAAGGATAGCTTTTAAAGTAATTGAGGATTTTTCATTGGATGGTTACTTCCTGCAGTACATTATTAAAAATCCAAGTGTGGAATACCCTCTAGCTGATATCTGAAGATCAAAGCCACTATTAGATTTTTTTTTTTTTTTAACTGCTATAAAGGCTCAACTATCATAAAAGAAATTAAAGGAACTAATGGAACAAACAACATAAAGTAGTCTTCCATCCAACATAGCAGATCAGTATAACTTGTGAAAGGGTGTTTGTTACAAAAGGCCCCAAAGCCTTTAAATGCATTTTTTGGTCTAAAAATTGAATTTCAGGTAGCACAGTTGAAAAATCAAACATTGGCTTTAATGAGTGCCATTAAAGATTCACCATTGTTGTTGTCAGGATTTATTCTCTCTTCTCTCTGGGAACTAAATTTGAAGCTCAAATGCAAAGGAAACTAGCTACTGCACTCTGGACAAGAATTCTTTGATCACAGAGGCAAACATGAAATGGCTTATTAATAATTGCAGCTCAGTGCTCTACTTGACCCCAGGGAGAGCAGCTTTCTTAAAATAAGGCACAATTACATTATATGGTTTAACCCTTGAAGGGGAAGCAATCTTTGTGTCTGTAACCTACCATAAGCCTACAACAGGCCACAGAAGACATTCAACGTAATTTAAATATGTGGTCTCCTAGGACTAGGGCTATATTGTAAAGGAGAGCATGACAGAGGCTAACTCCACACTGAGGCTAGAGAAAGACTGGCTATCATTACACGTTAAGTAATAAATTAATACAAGGCAAATATAATCTGGTACATTATTCCTGGATGAGGTAAAAAAGGAAGCCACTTGTGAAATGCAGTGTTTATTTTTCCATAGTCCGTCACACTGAAATAAGGAGAAATATGCTAATACCCAAAGAGACATGATTCCAGTAATTCCAGAGCTTGCCATATAGGTTACTTCTGTCAGCAGAAAATATTCATTGTATCAGGTCATAGGGAACCAGTATTACAAGCTCAAATTCTTCATCCAGTTCTGAATTAGGCTGAAGGATATCTTTGAAAACAAAAACGTATTTATTTGTAAACAAAACTACTTGATCCCAAATTGCATGTTCATGTTTCTTTACCACAGAGAATATGACACTCCCAGATGGCAAGCCTCTGAAAACGACACATGAAAATGATTCAACTACAAGATAGTGAAAGGGTGACAAGAACATTGCTCAGAGAGCAAAGAATAAGCATCTTCAAAGTTCTTTGACTTTTTTCTTGTCTCTTGCTCTGAGTTTCCTTGATGTGCAGTGTGATGTTTCCATATAAAAAGTTCTGAAATAAAGGTAGGAATAAATCAGAATTTCAATGTACTTATAAACAAAACAATATTTAGACCATGAAATTAATTTAGTCAAACAGGAGGAAGTTTTTCACTCAGAGGGTGGTGATGCACTTGAACAGGTTGCCCAGAGAGGTTGTGGATGTCCCATCCCTGGAGGCATTCAAGGCCAGGCTGGATATGGCTCTGGGCAGCCTGGTCCAGTGGTTGGCGACCCTGCCCACAGCAGGGGAGTTGAAACTATTATGATCTTTGAAGTCCTTTTCAACCCAGGTCATTCCATGATTCTATGAAACAGGAAAAACCTCCTTAAACTCAATTGAACTAACACAAACACTGAATATCTAGTCTTTCCTATTGTGCTTCAATCAATTTTTTTTAACGCAACCACAAGAAACAAGATATTATGAAGAGAATGAGATATTCATACATATGCTACTAGTCTGAGGCTGATGTGCTATGTTTATCTAAAACCATTAATCAGGACAAATACAGGAAATACGGTTCAAAAAAAGAAAAAAAAAAAAGAGAGAGAGAAGCTGTGAATCACCAGTTAATAAGTGATGTAGGAATTTGGAAACTTATGGAATCTATGGTGAGGAGAAAGAAAAATGTTGCTTTTAAGTGATTTTAAATGGTCTACAGAGCACTAACCTCTTAGACTGAATGGGTGCAGGGAGGAACAAGAAGCATGCAATTAGCTCAAACGTGAGCTATTGATTACAAAATTAACCAAAGCACTGAGGGAAGAAAAGGGAATGATGCTTATTAACTATTTATATGCCACTGGTGGGAATAAGTAGTCAATAAGGAGACTCAGAATTGCTCATTTATAAGTATACATTTGTTTTAATTAGCATTAGTGAGACTTAGAGGATTAATGACCACAATATTAAAATTAGTGTTTATAAGCTACCACAGAAGGTAGTATGGGAAAGAATGAAGAAGCCGCCTTTGCACAAAATGGTATTNAAACAACAAAAAAACAGCTCTCTCAGATTACACTGTACTTAAACGTTTTCAAAGTAGATAACATTTGATCTTAGGCATTCATTCTTTGCAAATCTACTGCCTACCTTTACAATGATTTCGTCTAGAGGCATCCTTCTGATCCACATCTGACTCCAGCAGCAGCAGGACCTTAGCACTGGACAGAGACCCAGGCTGTGGATCCGCTGGCACAAATTCACACCCTCTGAAAAGCAGACCTCTTGGCTCTGAGTGAGAATTGAGTCAACTACAGCAAATTAAGCAAAGACTTTGAAGAATGAAGCAGTTAAAAGCCCCACAACAGCTGAAAAGGCAATGAAAGGAAGGCAATTTGGCCATAGGTGTTAATGAAAAGGAAGACAGGGAGCTATATCTAACAATAGGTAGCTTTAAAGCTTTGATGTTTTGACAGTTTTCAGTTAACTCAGGGCAGAGAAGGTTAACTATGAAACTGTATTGCAGAAATGTGAAGAGCTCTACTCCAAGTGAAAATTAAGCTTTATATATGTATACATCAGAATGTTTGAAAAGCAAAATAAAACTTGGGCAGTTTACAAATCTTCCTGAGCCTGTACTGAAGTACTTCCCTTTTAAGCCACCTGTCCACGATTAAGATTTTGAATAAAACAATTTGAAAACAGCATGAAACTGATGCCAAAGAAATTGTGTAAGAGTAATTACTACTAGCTGAACATAGAACTCAGCTTACAAACTGGTGCCTGGAGGCCAGAAGTCCCTAAACTTACATCAAGATTAGAATGAAATTGATTAGAATGAAATAGGTGCTTATGCTAACAAGACGCATGTGCTAAGAATTCAGACTAAGAATTGGATCACATAGAGTCCAGGAACACATTGGTTTCTCTGAAATCTGACAGGAAAACAAAATATTTTATCAAGAACTGGACACCATAGCCAGTTGCTTGGTCAGTGTTATTCAGGGCCCTGTGATAAATTAGATGGCTAAAGACAGATTTTACACTAAGGAAAAGGTGCAAGATTTGGAATGGGCTGTGATGCTAAGGCCAAGAGATGATGCACATATATGATAAAAGAGGAATGACATTGGCTCACTGGCACTTTTCATAAGAATACTGGAGAGCACTGCTGAACTACTCTGTCGTTCCATGTTTATAATTTAAAGAAAAACAACAAACAAAAATTAATTGTTGGGGATGATAAGGTTGAATCCCTATGGGTAAAGATCAGGGGAAGGGCTGACATAATGGTGGGTGTCTGCTATAGACCGCCGAACCAGGATGAAGAGACAGATGAGGTGTTCTATGAGCAGCTGGCAGAAGCTGTGAGATCGCCAGCCCTTGTCCTCATGGGGGACTTCAACTTCCCTGACATATGCTGGGAATACAACGCAGCGCAGAAGAAGCAGTCTAGGAGGTTTCTGGAGTGTATGGANCAAAAAAAAAACATTTCTGATAGCTTGGATGCCATTAAAATTGAATCATGACAGAGCAATGCTCTATCTTGTGCCACTTCCGGTTATAGCAGTAGTTATTATCGTTTACAGACTCCCTGATTTAAGTTTCATAGACCCGAAAGATTAGCTTTCACCTATATATTATTGCAGATAGTATACTCTTAAAATATGGGTAGAAGTGAAGGTAAAAAATGTTCTATCACAAGCAGAAATGTAACTTAATTCACAGCATATCACAGAAATTTCATGCTATTAACATACGTGTATCTTGCTGAACGAAATGCAGTAAATAGCTGGTTTCCATTTCAACAGAGAAGTTGATTATGACATATGTTTTTTGTATGTGAACAGGATTTTTAATTTCATTTTAAAAAATAAGTATCAATTGAAAGATAAGAAAAAGAAAGTTATTATTTACTAGCTAGTAACAGTGAGTACACACATGATGTTAGGAAGCATACATATGAAAAAATCTATGATTATGACGTCTAACACTTAAAGACATATATTTTTTCAAGCAAATTATAAAACAAAAAGAATCCTAGCAATGATTTTGCCCAACAGCTAAATAAAAATGTTGGTTATATCAGTGACACTGAAGAAGAAAATAAATATTCACTAAATATTTCTGTTCTTCATTTAGGAAAGAGACTCAGTACATAAATTTCAATAGCAAAATACTTATTACCCAAAAGCAAGGAAAATAATTTACAATTTAATGCAATCAGTGGTGCAGTACTTCATGAACACACGCACACACACAAAAACAAACAACAAAGGAAATAGAGAGGATTTCCATGCCTAGACAGGTGATTATCCCGAAGAACTAAGTGCCCTACTAAATAATCACTCAAATGCAAACTCTAAATCAAAAAGGCTAATTTCTACCAAGGAGTAACCTTGGAATAAAGCAGTCATAGCTCCTTTTATTTTGGTGTACTGTGACCATGCCTATGACAGTGTGTCCGTTTCTGACATTTGTACTTCCTAAAGAACTATGAAAAATGGAAAACATTCAGAATCCTAAAATTAGTAAAAACATGGCATGCTGAATCATACAGTGACAGATTCAAGGAGCATGATATATTCAGTATTTTGAAGCAAAAGAGAATGTGTGACTCAGCCTGTAGCAATGAATATCAGGAAGACTAACACAATATCTTGTTGCATTCACAATAAATGTTTGCACTGAGTTGGCAGGACATGATTATGCATTTTAGAAAACAATAATAAGCTTTCTGCACCCTTGTGAAGTTACAAAATCTTGTTTTCCAAAGGTTTTAGGCACTTATCTTCCTTAACTCAAAGGGAAGTACAAATATCTATGACATACCAGCCTAGGTATATTAGGTTAATATGAAATATCTGAGTTAAAGATAACATAAATATTAATTTATCTGATCTTTAATGAAAGTAACACTAGCAATAATACTGGGAGATGCTTATTTTGTATGTAACACTGAGGAAGGAGAACTCTGGAACTTTAGGTAGATTTAGGCTTCTTTGTTGACAGATGGCTGCAGTGTTGAAGGAAATAGGATGTGGTTCATCCCTTTTCAGTAACCCAGGTTGTATCAGATGTGCTCTATTTCATAATTGGGTTCTTCTGCTATCATAAATTACCAGTAGACTTCATATCCAGGTATACCCTACAGTGTGAAAAGAACAGAAAACATTCTAACAATTTGCATTGAGTTGGTTTTGGGGAATGCTGTGATCTGAGGTACAAATGTTTCAAAGCCAAGGAGTTCTTGGTCTAATTCTGGTCATGCAAGCAACTTGCTATTAGGTTTTTTTCTGCCCCTTTTAAGAAGGCTCCAGCATTTCCTATATCCATTGTACTTGAAATAATAACTACTGACACAGGCTGAGGAGCTGCTCTCATCATATTCATGTAATGTAAAGATAGATGAAGCCATGTGAAGTTCCATGCTACTAAGAACATCTAAGCATATTTTTCTACATTTGTTGATTTGCAGTTCTACTAATGACTTCTTGATTAACCTGGCTCCTGCTTTCCAATTCATTTTTTTACTCACATAGAGAATTTAAGTTGCTGATTTTTTCTCTTAGATCTCAAAGTCCTTGACCAAGAACTTACACTTCTCAATTCCTACTGTCTACTGATTGTCTGCAGTAAATTTGAGGAAGTCTAGAAAGCTGCAGCATGTTTATGCAAATAATTTTCATACTGTTTATACACAAAAATAGAGCAGTAATGCAAGTGGTACACGAGTAAAAATAATTTTTAATACAGTGCGGCACCATATGATATTATTCAATCTACAATAAATATCAAGAAAATGAAAAGCAACTTACTACAGAGTGGCATTAAAAGAAGCAACAGACTCAGTTCATATGTCTGGTAAACAGCCAAAAGAATGCTCAGCATATCAACACAGTGGCACTCTACACCTCCCAGCAGGAACCCTGGCACTCAGGCAATTAATCCAATAACAAGAACAAATATAAGTGACCAAACACTTGGCAATTAGTGCTGTTCTCGTATAAATGCAATTACTGTATGGGACTGTGACTAGATAATATATTTTGTAAACAGACAGCTGAAACAAGAGATTTTATATATTTTTCTTATTAGAATGGAAAGGGAATTAGATTTTTAGATCCTGAGTTATGACGTATGTACAAACATTACTATTTCTTGAGAAAAGTAAAACAACAGGAAACGGTAAAAAAAAAAAGAAAAAAAAAGGGAAAGTGGCAATGCACTTTTCCCCACTTTCTAACACCAAAATGCTCTTAGCAATTTGGCTGTGTAATTATCAAGCTTTCCTTCCTGCAGGCCTTGCATTTATTTACAAAACATTTAGGTCCAGAACCAGTATTGTGTGACTAATTACACAACATACATAATGAATTCTAGGCTCTACTAGCTACAGAAAATAGTCCTGAGAGCAACTATTTGATTTCTCCATGATTCCATAATATGCCTTTCATTGCAGCATCTCAGCACTTGATGAAAGAATTTGTAGAGTGAAAAAAAATATTCTCTTAAACTCTGAAGCAAATCAACTTTTAATAATATACATCTTTTTACAGAATACTTGCAAACAAGAGAAAGGCAGGAATTTACCACTTCCCTATATGTTATTTTAATAGCTCTACGTAACATAAAGAGTTCTTGTTTCTCCTCAGCAGTCTTAGTGTTTCTTGAAGTTGTTAATTGGATTGGGAATCCAAAGACTGGGTACTACATTTAGACAGTTTTTTAGTCTTGGTTGCTGGGATGAAGAGATTTTTGTTACACTGCCAATGCTAGGGAAATGCCTAGCTTGATTTTGTATTAAGAACTAGTGCAATATTGTGGGATGAGCTGTAAATCTTAGATGAGAATTATTTTCTCTCCTAACAGGCAAATGGTTTGTTGTAAACTTAAGTGTTGCTGCCATGCTTCGCTGATGTGCTAGGATTGAGTTTGTGAGAAATATGGAAAAAAGTATTTCTACCAAGTATAGATAGGAAATAGGAATGCAGTTTCATCAGAAAGCCTTTTCTCTTATTGCTCATATTACTGAGCTGCTGAGCTAAACAGAGAGGAAAATAATGCAAGTGGTTTTTAGAAAAACAGTACAGCACTATAGTGCAGTCTGTGCTAAGAAAACAATCACTACAGTATAATGCCATCATAAAGCCTTTAAAAATAAATCATATAACTTCTTGATTCTATTGCTGTTTTCATATTTCAGTCTTCAGTGTGAGAAATTCTGTTTCTGCAAAATAATTTGCAGAAGGCAGTCACTGCTTTACTTAAAGTAACAACGGTTTATTTTATTTCTATCCTCTATTGTAAATTCAGATTGAGTGCATTACTGTCTGTTTTCACTGGTTGCATTATTCATCACCATTGAAAACACAGCAGAATTTGGTGTGAGACATGGCAAAATCATTCAAGGCTCTATTTTCGATTTTGGCATATTCAGATTGAAAACTTTGAGATCCACCACTGATGAGTCCATTATAGGCCAAGAAGCTTGCACACTCACTTTGTGACCACACAATTGCTACCCATATAGATCTAACAGAGCTATCCAACAGGGTTTATTGAGGTGCATACGGGGACAATCCTCTCCTGTATGAAATATTGCTGGGGACTGTGTGGCCCTGAGAAGTTCTATACAGCACATAACATTCATCAGATGTATTTCCTCATGATCATTTCATACTGTGGGGACAGGAGAAGGCTGTTTTAGAGAGAAAAAAATATTTTAAAACAGATTCTGCTGCAATAGGAACCCATGAGAGTTGGATAATAGCTTGAAAAGTTTACTACTAGATTCCACAGTGATGAAAATTCTGATCACTACTTTACAGAAAGCATTCTGATGCGCTAATAAATACCGAAACAGTTTGCAGTACAATTGTTATCTTCTAGACGTAGTTCCCCTTCTACCGCTCTTTTTTAAGAGAGGCCATTGTATAAATCAGTTAAGTCAAGAGGACAAGGATAGGATAAACACATTTTATGAATAGAAAGTTGGCCAATAATAAGAAAATTTTAGTTAGAAGTGGATGTGGAAGTAAGGTCCATTCAGGCAGACTATAATGAAGAATAACAATACTTGGATTT
This sequence comes from Pavo muticus, assembly GCA_016647715.1. Lineage (NCBI taxonomy): Eukaryota > Metazoa > Chordata > Aves > Galliformes > Phasianidae > Pavo > Pavo muticus. Next base: position 87,081 of record JACDJE010000809.1, read on the forward strand.
AAATGCCTGACTGCTCAACATTAGGAGCTTACCAGTCACACATGGAATTATTCAGACTGCCCCTAGCAGACACAGTTCCAGTAATTTGAACAGCAAATTAACTGTACCTTTAATTTATATTAGGATAGCAGCTAGCATTTCCATTTGGACTAACCACATGCCTTGGAAACAGTTCTGCAGTCTTTCCAATGCCGGCTTACCTTTTCATTCTGTCAGCATTTTAAAAATATCTTTTTATCTTTCACAGAGAGCAAAATATGTTTAGAGAATTTAACTTTAAATGAAAAAACTTTGACGTTGAGTTTGATTCTCCTTAAAACTTATATTCCTATGTTCTTTAGATACTTTTGACTGTTTCTAAGGAAATGGTTTTATTTTACAAAAATGGGAAAAAATGAAGAAACAATAAAAACTTTATAAGTAAAATGCAGTTTAGGGCTTAAAATGTCATAGTTTGATGATTACTTTCAGCACAGTGATCTTTTGTCTCTGATGTAGAGCATCGTTTTTTCAGCTTTGTATCTCTAGAGATGGAAAATTCTTTTATCAGTAAAACATGTTCATATGCTGGGCATTTTAAAGGACTTTTTCCTACCATGATGATTTCACTGTTTTTGGCTTCCAAAACTCCAGGCATTTCTCCAGTTAGAAAAAAAATCTCTTTTTAAGGATGTGAGGGGTTAGTGCGCATAGTTCTTCATAATAAAGGTTAGAAGAGATGAAAATTCAAATTACTCCATGAGTATCTAGATGCCAAGGTCCAGATCCATGGCAAAGCACTCACAAACAAGGTTAGAAACAGCTAGTTGAAAAACAAACCAGATATATAGTGCTTTTAAATACAAAGGTTCCTCACTTCCCCTTTTTCTTTCCCCACAAATATTGCCTGGTAAACAATATTTTTGAACATGCATTCTCAACTGAGAATGTAAACATGCCAAAGACAGAGGTGGTGGGCTATTTTCATCATGCTGGAACTCTTAATCCAGATGAAATATGACTGGTCTCTGTACAACAGCAGTAACAAAATATTTAGGCTTTGGTTTTTTTTGTTTGTGTGGGGTTTTTTGAGTGATACTTTTAAAAAAATCTGCTTTTTTTTAGCAGAGCTTTATGACTGATCACTGGATAATGTGTCTAGTGATAGAAGAAATACTGAATTTAATAGCTGATAAATGCAATAAGCAAAGTTAAGGAAAACTGTTCCAGAACCTGTTCTGTTCTTCTGTTGAATATTTGTTCATTCCTTGCACCATCTGTAATACAGATTTCTCACTGTATCCTCTATAAGTGACCATTGCTGATCATACTTCTGAAGCGCCGTATCAAATGAACTTCATAACAGCTTTCCCCTCAGCAGAGGAAAGTAGATCTTTCTCTCCAGGTTGATAGTTCTATATCTTAGATCACGTAAAAATCATGTAGCTGCCTGATGAAAATGTTATTATGTCATGAAAAAAAAAGACTTAATGCTATTCTAGGAAATATTATGTCGTAACAAAGAAAAGGAAAGACAAAAGGGACAGCATAATATTCGCTGTGCTACAGAATTGGACAAATGGTGCCTGCTTCAGATCATGTTGCCCTTTTCAACCTTCCTTCTGTGCTTTTCTCAACTTTTCACTGAAAAATAAGTCTCAGCTTATCCCAGCTATACTCTGAGAATTTTCAGATCATTTTCCTAGGCCCTACAGGATTATGCTGCTGAACTGAGACTTCCTCCAGAATCCAAGTACCTGAAAACAGGATCATTAATTTCTGAAAAAGATAAGTTTTGCCTTATGGCATTTGGATTACATACAAGGTAAATGCCTCATAGCATACATACCTAATCTTTCTTTCCAGTCAGTGCAAAAAAATAACAATAATTTCACTTCATGCTCAACCTCTCAGAAAGCTAGAAAACTCCTCCAACACTAGATTTCTGTGTGTTTTAGAGAAGTTTGTTTGGCTAGAGTAGTGAGTCTCTCATGTGTGAGCCCAAACCCATGGAGACAAATCCCTTTGTACTTTCTACTCCGGAGTCAGTGTAGATTTTTTACTTTGTCTTGTGGAGTATAGCATGAATTCCAGCTTAAGTTAGACATTTGGAAAAGTTACACAGCTTAAGTACCATAATATTTTTCTCTATATTTCTGTCTGACTGCCTGTTTTAGCTGCCTAGGAGGATTTTAGAATCCACATCCATTTGTCAGAGGAAATGACTGCAGCTTGGGTAAGACAAGACTAAAAAAAGAATCAGAACAGCCCTGACCTCCTTTTGTTGCTTAATCTTGTGTAGCTCATAAATGGTATAATGAATACTGACACCAAAGGTATCATGTGTGATATTTACCTTACTTAAGAAAAGAAGTTCTGTGCAGCACACAGGTCCCCAGCCAATGCATATATACCTGCTTGTTTAAATATGTGTTGTTTAAACCTTTGTTTCAGAGAGATAAAGAAGAAATGAATAAAAATTAAGAAGCATTTTCCTTCACTTCAAAGATATATATTTAAACCTAAGTCAGCCAACTTAAATTTTGTTGAATTTCACAAGTTACAGATAGCCCCCTCCTCCAAAGTCTAAAATATGATTCTAATCTAATATATGATTCTTTGAAGAAACCAAATATGGAGTGTTTTGCCAGGACTCAAATTATATTCTGCTTAAGTACTAATATAAATTTTCTCTCAAGGAGATACATGTGAGCATAAATGAAGAAATGAAACAGAAACAGCAGGATTTAATGTGTAAATTTCAACACCGTAAATTCAGTAGACATTAAGGTATAGCATAAGGTGGTCTTTGGATTACATAAACTCAGTCTGTACCCACAGGATTCAATTATACCTGTGAACTACTGGCATCTTGTCCTTCTCTTATAATTCCTGCATCAGTTTAAGGTATATCTTTACTTTCTCAATCACTTGTGTTACACCAGTAGGGAAATTCTCAATCATATTTACTCCTGCAAACAACCTCTTCGGTCTTCTCTCAAACTGCATACCATTTTGACATGCATTTCTATGACCTCCACTTTAATATCATTAATACTCTACTGTGTATCACATCTTAAACATTTTGGCCAGGACACCAGAAGAACTGTGTCCCTTCACCAGCACCATATCTGTTGATCCAACTTTGACACATGTTAAATAATACAGAGTCCAAAGACAAGGAAGATAGACTAGAGAAAAGAGGAATCATAGCCCCATGCGCAGGCATAATTTTAGGAGAGGTAGAGGATGAGAGGGTTGATTGCTATATTTTTATGTGAGCAGCATGGAAAGAGAGGCAAAGCTTTCTTCGCCAAGGAAGGACCCTTGTATGGAATGTTTATGAGGAATGAGCATGTGAATATGCCCTGGCTGGATACATGTGAGACTTGATGCTGCTCTCAGCAAGGTCTCACGGTTTTGGGCCTGTCAGGCAGACTTCTGCCCTAGTCCTTAGCAATTTGTGATTACTCAGTAAGTCATGTATCACACAAGCAGAAAACTGATGAAATATCCAGCTCAGCAATCTCATTGGCATTAAACACTTTATAAAAGCCAGAACTGTGTAAAATATGCAGAACAACTGGAAAAAGGGTTAACTGTGCTTTATTCTGCAATTGTGGTGAATGGATTGCTAAGAACAAGTGAAGTAGGAAGGTATTTCTGACAGTAGCTGTTTCTGAAGTGACAATATTTTCATAGTTTTCTGTTAAATCAGGCAGAAGAAATTAACAATGAACTTGTGTGTTAATGATCTGAAGTGTTTCACTCCTGTGAAAATGAAATATAAAGGTAATTTGCTTTCTTATTCAGTGATATTTTGAAAAAAAAAAAAAAGTGTCCATAGAAGGACAATGATGATGATGAAGTGGCACAAAGGAGGAATGAGGGGATTACAGCTTCTTCACTATGAAATCAGATGCTGCTTGTACAATAACAGAAAAGCCTGAAGGAGTGGTGCTAATGGAAGACTCTGGACAAGTCCTTAGAAATACAGTGTTGAGCAGTCATGAAGACAACACGATGTGAACAGAGACTTGCCACAATCAATGCAAAAGAAACACTTGTGTGAGAAAAGTACATTTGAGCTCAGAATTCAATTCCAAAACAGATATAAGGCACTTGCACATTTTATGGCAAACTATGGCATAACCCAGAATTAAGGAGGGAGAACAAGACCAAAGGGAACATACAGAATGTCACTACATGTGAGAGGCAGGAGGACAAAGCAACCAGCACCGCTTGCTCAGGAAAAATCTTCAAAGAGCAATGTTCGACAACACTGGGCTGTCAAGTGAGTTGCAAAGGGGACAACTTTTCTTTTTAATGCGGTGCACACCTTTAAAGACTCACAGAGGACAGGCCTGAGGATACTGTCACTACTAGACAAGACAAAGGCAAGTGAAACTGCAGTCTTGCAAAGATGAATTCAGCCTCTCTGATGGAGTATGCCAGTTAAATACAAGCATGTAGACAAATACAGAGATGGAAAGGATACTGTTTAGAACAGCAAAAGGGAACAAAACTTTTTTTTACATCTGAAAAGGCACTAAGTCAATGGGCTTAAGGAAAAAAAGAAAAGGCTAGAAATAATTAAAAGATGGAAAACCTGAGGTTAGTTTCACAAGCAAAGCAAACTGTTCAGTTCAGAAAAATAAGCTCCAACTACTAGACAAGCTCCAGATAAAATCCTTCCAATCTGCAGAAGGTGAATGTGCCTCTACCTTGGCAGTCATCAGAGGAAGGAAGGAACTAGGAGGGATAGTTTCTGCTCATTGAAAAGCCCAGAGGTGCCCAGAGGAGACAGAGGATGCCTGTACCTGAAGATCCAAGTAATCGAATGGAGTGCTTATGACACAGACTGCTTTTCAGTGAAGCGCTTAAAGCCATTGTGTTTCCTGAGCTAGATGTTTCATCAAGGCTTTGACTGAGAAGAAGGAAAAAAAGAAAAAAAAATAGGTTTACAGCTTTTAGGATCTAAAACTCTGTATTTTTCCTGGGGGAAAACCACCATGTACATATATTTTGAAAAGACAAAATAGTATGTAGCATGCCTTTAATAGAAACAGTACCAAATTGCCCACTGTTATTGTTTTCCTTTACTGGAAGACTGTTCTAACAGCATGTATAGATAACTTCTTTCATATGATATCCTTAGAATTAATTTACAGCAGGATGCAAAGATAATGCAAAGATAATATATCTGATCCAAAACCAAGATGGGAAAGCTAGCATATGAGTTTCAAGAGATGTGTGATTCATGCTCAATGTAAAATCCAGTGGAATAATTTTAACGCATCTTCTGTATCAGAATTCCAAAACATTCTCAAAGTCTCAAATGTTAACAACCAGTATTCGTGAAATGTCTGATAATCACTAACCTCATTTTGTACACAAGGTTGAAGCAAAGAGTCAATACAGCCCAGTCAAGGTTGCGTAGCTACATACAATTCAATATTATAATTCAGACATGACTTTGCTGGGAGCCAGTCTTTCCAACAAACTACTCCATATCATAGTACCAAGTTACAGTGGGGTTGTGTGTGGCTTTTTTTTTTTCTATTTTATACATTTTTTTTCTTATATATTCATATATATTCATATTATATATTCATATTATTGCATCTTTGAAACGACTGTCTCTTTAATTCTGAGGAGTAAACAACTATGACTATTTTGTAAAAACAGGAAGCATCTTATAACACCAAAATAAGCTGTTACAGCTGAAGGCCTGATGTCTTGTGATGGTGGTGGAATGCACAAGAACAGAAACTCTCACAATTGTTTGAAATTATTTTGTTTTCATTAAGGTTAGTGATGCTGAATTCAGTTTTACAGTGCTCTGGGAGCTGCAAGTGAAAAATGATAAATTTAAGGTAATCTAAATATTTATCATATCAGAACATCAAATAGTAACAAAAGGTAAGTTATCCCTATTATAAATAAAACTAAATGCCCATAGTGAATGTTCATATTATCTCTGAAAAATTAATGGGCCAGAAAGGAAAAGCAACTATTTTTGGTGATTGTAACAAACTCCAAGTACATCAAATGTAGAACTATTCTTGATGTTAAACAAAAAAAGTCCTAACGGTACCAGATCAAGCTTGCTGGTTTGACTTTATCTGCAAAGACAGAACATCTGGTGTGCTTCTGGCTAGACAGGTCTTATTCAGAACACTTCAGAGACTACAAACCGATTCCTACACCTTTAGAACAAACAAATGAAAGTTAGGTTATATTGCCGCATTTAAAAAAAATTGACAGAGTGGACAATTCCCAGAATTAAACCGGCATTTTCATACAACAAACTCAAAATTCGTGATTTAAAAGGAGAGAGAGAAATAACGGCCTGTCAAGATGCAAAATTTAAAACTTGAAGAAATTCATTGTGCTTTAATCAACAACTGAAAATATATTAGCTATATCAATTCAACATTTGGTTATTCACCAAATTGCTGCAAAGTTTTACCATATGCAACTCAAAAGCTCACAGAAAAGGAGACCTTTGTTGTTGTTTTTTTAAATTAAGGATGACAATGAATCTATATAAAGCATTAAATTGTGGATTCATTGGTGAACTACTACATATTTCAACTCAGTTTAAAAAAAAAAAAAATTAGTTAACAGATTGTCCTAAGAGAATAGCCCTGGAAAAATTCAATGATAGCATTTGTACAATTTGTCCACTGAAAATGATCTACCATCACTTAAAATGTGGTCAGATGGAAAGGATTAATCTTCCTCCTGTAAATACATTCAAAAACACAACATGAAAGCAGGCTACCAAAGCTGCCTCTAAGTAATTGTTTTTGTTTAGGGCTGTAAGAATATCTTTTCCACTACTTACAGAGAGAAAAAAAGTACCCCTAGAAGAGATACTGCCTTTAGTGGTCAGAGGGATCATTAGCATATAGAAAATCCACACACTGTTCTGGATGAAGATAAGAAACAGTAGGAATAATCACTAATAACTCTAATATCCTGCACGAGCAGATGGCCCAAACTATCAAATGTTTTATCGGTCTTTCTGTTTCTTACGTGGTGACGGATAAAAATTATACATGATAAACCGTCACTGAGACAATGAATGCTTCCATCCATCATTCCAGTCTTCTCTTATTCCAATCATGTGATTGAGTTGAATCAAGTTTATGACATCTTGGCAGGGACATTCCTACAGAAGCTAATATCTAGACTGAATACATGAATAATGCATTTATTTCCCATATAAAAAAAAATGTTGATTTTAAGAACAAGGCATCTCCATTTCACTTCATTGAACCAGTCCACTGTGAAATATTACAAAAGCACTACCAGATCATTCACCGAAATTTCAAAATGTATCTGCACTATCCTTTATATCACTGTTTAAAACAGTATTTGTTCTCAAGACAAAATATATACATATATATTTTAAGTGTGATTATCCTAAATAAAGGAAATCTTACTTTAAGAGTGCAAGCTAGAAATCTAATAGAAATTCTTCATAGAAGCTGCAGACTCCTCTCTCCCCACGCACTGAACAGTCTTGGCACAGCGTCCAGGCATGGCCAGCTCTCTGCTGGGGGCAACGTTCTTGGCTGTGAAGGCAGAGCATGCCCTCTGTCACTCATGGCGAGTAGTCCTGTCCAACTGTCTCTTTTCGACAACTTTATCATCAATCTCTTTATTAACAGCTCCACTGCAGACTGAGAACACAAACAAGGACAATGCGCATGCCAGATTTCTGGAAGGCACACAGCACCAGACACCATGCAGGGCAAGGTTTCAGTAAATCCAAACCAGAAGCTGCAACTCAAAATCCTCACATGCTGTTTTGAGAAGCATCACGTATTTAATTCAGAAAAGGAAAACTGAACAAACCCAAGTTTCTCTGTTGGGAAAGGTAGGGAGGATGGAAAAGACAAAAAGTTGTTTTTCAAACATCAACACCACCCCTAATCCAGTTTTAACACCATATGAAATGCACTATCAATTAAGTGCACACGATCAAACATTCTGTTCAACTGTAATGATTGTATCTGCCTTAGGTTAGCATATTATCATTAAGTGAAGCAAGCATCGTAGAAATAATCTCAGATTAATCGAAAACTTTGAAGTGCAGACTTTTAAGCAAGCAAAACATTTACTTAAGTAGCCTTATTGAAGAAATTTACTTTTCAAAAGATGAACATAAAATAGATGCGCTAGCTTGCAAGCAAGACACAAAAAACGACATTTGCACTTACAAGCTGTCCGGTATCTGTGCGGGCCGTACTTATTGGGCAGTTTAAATGCATTGGCTATTTTCTCAAGTTAAATAAATAAATGCAGCTTTACTTAGCCAGCAGGCTGAAGTTTTTATAACCATACATCAAAAGTAAATTTCCTCTTTATCCTCTCCTATTACTTATGTGGATTCAAGTTCTTATTTAAAGATGGAAATTTATTGCAAAACCAAACATGATAATATCTGCATATACCAGGTGTGGGTTTTTTGTTTGTTTTTGAACTATTAGGAAGCTATTACATTTAACTTATGTAACTCAATACCTTGCAAGCTTATAAGGTAAAGATTTCGTAATGTGTGCCATATTCTTAGTGTATTCAAACATTCCACTAGAAAACAGGAGTCGGAGAATTAAAGTCATTAAAAAAAAAAAATTAAAAGACATGCCAAAAAATGAATTGACCAGATTACAGTTACTGTGTGGAAGGG
>JACDJE010000809.1:97121-111590 GCA_016647715.1 Pavo muticus
TTTTTTTTTTTTTTTTTTTTTTTTTTTTTTTTTTAAGTTCTTTTTTCCTCTCTCCTAAAATTAAGTAATTGCAAGACCTAAAAAAGCCATACTTCTTGTGAAGTTGTTAAGTCATAAAGTTGTTCAGTAGTTGTGAGGCTTATTTCAGTTCCTTGAGGTCATATAGTTTTGCCCCATAGTTTAAGATAGATTAGTATTAGATTGAGTATTAGATTGCCAATAATTTGGGGATAATTTTGTGCCAACATTTCTGGGATAATTGTAATATATGGATTCTCATTAAAAATGATTGTGTGAAGAATGCTGTGTATCACTTTTACCATAATCTAAGAAGCAGGGGAGGTATTAATGAATCTGGTCACCTCTTTCCTCCTCTTATGGGCAGGAGAATCTATTGAAAGAGAACTACAGGAATCCGTCCCTAAAATACTAAGTCACAAGTGTCTGCTAGCTGGAAAAGAAGATTTAGAAAAATTCTTGGATCAGATGCTCAGGTCCATTTAGAGGCCACCTAAGGCCAATAACCTGCAAGCATATAAACAGTAAAACATCAGCAGTGATACAGGAAGACAAGCAAATAATTTAATCGCAACTTCATAGTATAGCAAGGAGATAATCATGCATTCAATATTTTCTTATTGTCTTCATCTCTAGAGAGTAACTTCTCACTCAGAAATTACCCCATTTTTAAACTTTTGTGTATCTTAAGCTTAAAACACACAACAGTTAGGGTTATGGACTCTGACAGGGCATATTTATCAAGGACAAACAACACACTTTGTGGATTCATTATTACTTGCTCCATATAGCTACACATACAGTTCTTCTTGTGGCTTTCCAAACAGATCTGGTTCTTTAAAACATCTGTTGAAACAAGGCATTGACAGGCTCTTGGTTCTGTTTTCTCTTTAGAATACTTTAACTACTTTATTTTGATTTCTCTGACAGCAAAAGAGTATTTTGGCTCTGAAAAAATACAGTGCAACCTGTAGAGGCTTCTTTTATTTATGTTGACTTACACTCTACTATCTATATTTGAAAAGTTGAAGTAGGTGGATTACAGCCCACCTACTCTTTTCCCCCCACTTTCCTCCAAATAAATGCATATTTAAAATTGTAGGAATGCATGTTGAGTGAGGCTTGAAAGTCCTTCCGGATCTCTATCACCTATTCAGAAAGACCAGGGAAAAGTCAGAACTGAGCCTATCAGTGTAACCATGACAACAAGTACTTGTATATAATGCTTACCTATATGGTATAGTTTCTGACTCCAAGACCTCTCATGCATTCTCAGGCTAAATTCTTTGGTAAGCTATCTGAGCCATGTCAAATGGTTCAGATGAATCAGGCAAGTATTATCAAGCACTGTAAACACTGTTTACTCTGAAGAATGAATGAGAAAATGTGCTGAATGGTGGAACGGAGAAAGAGTTGTTTCTATAAGGCTAGAGGAATTTAAAAAAATGAAATGCCAGTATTTTTTCCCGTTGTTAATATTGCACAGACTGCTGTGGAGTCATTGAGAGAGAGCCTCTGCTACTATTGCTTATCAAATCAGTGCCTAGTATATGTGGGTTTTTGGTGAACTGAGTGTATGTAGATATAGCATACAGAGCCAACAGTGTATAAAATGGTAATTGATCAATAATTAAAAGAAACTTATTGAATTGAAGTTGCATCAAACTATTTGGGAATTATCTATTCTTGGCTCTTTTTCTTTTCTTTCTAATTGTGTATTGTTTTATATAAAACAGTGATTAATCCTGATATGATTTTTCAAGTAATAAAGTTAACATTTGCAAGCTCAAACATTATTTTTTTCTTAGTATTGGTAAAATTTATTTTTATTCAATAGAAAAAAAGTAGTGCTCTTTTTACATAGAAGTATTTCTTCTTAATCTAACATTTATGTTATGTTACAATCTACCCTAGGATCACGTTGCTAATATCCTCTTAGCTTCTTTTCTGGGTCTTGAGGATAAAGTCTTCTAAACTTCTTCTGTTTTAAATTTCAAGTGCTGGGATTTTACAGCAATGAGAACTCTGCCCTCACACTTCCATACAAATGTCAGAGAATACAATACAACATAAAGGAGACTTTTCAGTGTAAGATTGTTGCTTTTGCTTTATTCTTTCCTCTTTCTTCCTCCAAAAAGTATAGCCCCATTAACTTCTATCTCCTGCAGAATTCCCCTTTGGTAAATCTGCGAGCAGACAAGTTTCATCTTACAGCATTTAAGCAGAATAAATAGGTCAAAAATCAGGCTAATTACAAAGCTAATTATAACCTTAACAAAAGACATGTGCTACTGCTACCTGATAGCAGCATAACTCTCCTTGCTGAGGAAGGGAATAAAAAAAGAATAAAAAAGGCTAAGAAAGGTAGATGAAGAAATTAGATTTTAAAATCTGCTTTTGGCAAAATAAGGTAAATATTGACAAGAAACATGCAACAGCTAAAGGTTAAAGGAAAGATAATAAGATATAAACCCTTAGTGCTCCTTCCAGAGAAGGGAGGGAAATAAACATTTCACAGTAGCACAATGAATAACCCCACAATGAAAATTAAGCAATTATTACACTTCAACTTGTTTCTATAAAATATGAAAAAAGTATTTTTTAAAACACAAACTACTTGTAGGTTTTAAATTACTTTTCAGTGAAACCACACAAATCTAATTTAACAAAAAAATGGTTGTTTCTGAAAAGAAATCTGCTAGGCCACCAAAATGGCTTCAGAAAGGACAAATAGACCCTGTAACACTTGAAGCAGATTTCCAGTCCTTTTCCCAGAAAATACAATAACTAAGGGAGAAAAAGCTTCTCACCTATACATTATGCTAATGGAAAGTCTGATAATATGTCAATCACAAGGACAAGAAATTGCCCAGTTTGAGCAAGAGGGTGAATAACATTTTTCTTGGCTCTCTAGAGATTCTTAGTTTGATTCCCAGTGTGGGTATAAGGAAAGACAGCTACTTGGCAGAAACTGAATAGGCAGAATTTTCTTCCTCCTTTCTCCCCCTTCTATACCTGAGAATATGCAATTCAGTGTTCTGAATGCAAGTTGTCAAGGCAAGTATAACCTCATTTAATCCAGCTCTTATACACAAAGCTTCAACACAGTCAGTTCAGAAGATACCCAGTCAAACATTTCAAGTAATTATACTGATACCATAATGACTTACTGCCTTTACAGTAGTCAGGTTTAAGAAGTTATTAATGCTGAACCTGCATATAGGAAACAAATGAAACTTTCCAAAATGCTACTATAGTACGTATAAAAAAAAAAAAAAAATACTGGCAGATATGCCAGAGGTAGAAGACAGTCGCTCAATTTGCATTGGGCTTTTACGAAGGAGACTGTGTTCACCCCAGGTACAGTAAAGAGTAGTAAGAAATATGATTTTAATAGACCAGAACTGTTGTTTTAAACATTGAGCTACCTTAGACAGCTTATAATAGCAAAATGATCTGTTCTGCCAATTGTTAGACTCTTGTGATACATGACGGTGGACCCAAAAATGAACGAAATGGGCTCCTGGACAATCTCATAGAGAAAGCTAACTTAGGGCAGCTTTTGCAGTAAAGTGGAACTATATTGGTAATCTCTGGCTATTCAGATGCATAAAGCAAGAGTGCTTTCCCCTACCAATGATCACATTCCTCTTTCCTCTTGCAGCTATTTTTCTTGTTCTGTCTCTTTTTTTTCTTAAGTTTTGTCTTCAGAATTAATCCTGCATGTGAGTAGACAAGTAAACCACTTACCTCTGAAATGCTTGAGAATGACCAGCTGAAGAAGGATCAACCAGAAAATGCACAAGATAAAAGAAGCACACCATGATCTCGAAGAACAGCTGCCAGAGACAGTCTACCAGATCTAAGTATTCACCTGTGACTGATAAGCCATCTTGAGTTCTGAGAACATCAACAAAAGCACACGTTTTGCTCACAGTTTATTATCTTGCCCACATATCTCTTTCTGGCTATCTATTTTGTCAAAATTAGAAAAGGTGTCACTGTGCTCAGAGGCTGAGTTTCAGGGCTAACACTTAACGTCTTCCCACGTGGCTTGCTTAGCAAAGCCAGAACTTTAGCAAGTAGCCTCCCTATGGTCAACAGGCTATGATTGTATCTGTCTCATATAATGATTCCACTTTTTTTTTTTTTAAAAATACACGTTTGTTGTTCATGCTATGCATAAAATGTTTATCCCTCCCCCACCCCAACAGTAGTATGCAACAGGATGCCTCAAACCAGAAACTTGATCCATTTTTAACTACTAAGTGTCATATAGTGACAGGGTAGTGATAGTATTTTTGCATTTTCTGGATGTGTTTAGTTTTTTTGAACTAAGAAAAAATCTCACTGACATTGTTTAAGTTTTTCACATTCTCAGGCGCTAATTTTGCCATCTTGCTCTGAGGGAAAGTTAGGGACCTGTTCCAACTCTTAGTTATATCAAGGCAAGATTTAACATTTTGTATTGTAATCAGAGGAGGCCAAAAGATGATTAACCCCAGATATCTCCATAGGTTCAGAGAGACTGTCTAGCTGTAGCTCAAATGCCTTAAGTGCTGAAATGCAGCAGAGGTTCTGTCTACACATTTACTTCTGAAACTTGAACTTACTCAGCTATAGTTAGTTGTCCTCTTCTTTAGCCAGAAGCCTTAGTGTCTTATTCTGATACTTTTTTAAGTTAAATCATTACACATGGGGTGAATCATGTATCCTTAGCAGCATAACCTAAGGGTGAGCTCAGAGCACAATCCTCTAAACAGATACTTTTTGATTATCTTGTTGTTGTTTTTTATATTACTTCTGTCCAGCGATAGCCATTCCATTCTGAGCAATACCCAACTGTCATAGTATGAGCTTATGTACCCATCAGCTGTATTTTATCTGCCTTTGAATTTTCTCTTTTGTAGATCTGATCCTCTGTACCAGGAGACTGACAGAAGAAGTTTCATTCCAGTAGCCAGCAATCTTGAAGCAAGTCACATCTGCTCTACTAGGCCCAGTACTTAGGGCTTAAAAAACTCACATGTTAGCAAACATCACCATATCATAACCTCATATGCACAGATAGCTGTTGATCCTTGGAAGCAGTTAAATTGCTTCTGACAAATTCTTTGCAATAGCAGGCAAAATGTCATTAGAAATATCAGTAAACATATATAGCAAAGTTAACTCACCCAACTGGAGATAGAGTCTCTAGCTACAGAATAATCCTTCTCAGGAAGTGGCTTTCATTCAGAAAACATTCTCCTTTCAGAATCTAGCTCTTAAATGATCCAGCATCCACCCCTTCCAGTCATGTGGGAAGCACAGGTTAATTGCTTGCTTCCTGGGCCAGCCACCCCTTCACCAGGTGCTCAATCATCATTTCAGGCCTGACATAACAGTTCCCTCACAGTAGGTCACTCTGAAAGCGATACTTCCTATTTATTTCCATGGAAACTACAACAGATAAAAAGAGCACAATAACACATTTGATGGAGCAAATTCTCAGCTCCAAAACACTATTTTATTATTAACATAGTCAGCTATGCACCATTAACTGTGCATTTTTGCCAGTGCCAGCAAGAGCCTGCATGCCTTGTGTCACAGGTTATCTCTGGATACAAGTCCGTGACAGGGGGGCACAGGCCCCGGNCATTCTCAACTGAGAATGTAAACATGCCAAAGACAGAGGTGGTGGGCTATTTTCATCATGCTGGAACTCTTAATCCAGATGAAATATGACTGGTCTCTGTACAACAGCAGTAACAAAATATTTAGGCTTTGGTTTTTTTTGTTTGTGTGGGGTTTTTTGAGTGATACTTTTAAAAAAATCTGCTTTTTTTTAGCAGAGCTTTTTGACTGATCACTGGATAATGTGTCTAGTGATAGAAGAAATACTGAATTTAATAGCTGATAAATGCAATAAGCAAAGTTAAGGAAAACTGTTCCAGAACCTGTTCTGTTCTTCTGTTGAATATTTGTTCATTCCTTGCACCATCTGTAATACAGATTTCTCACTGTATCCTCTATAAGTGACCATTGCTGATCATACTTCTGAAGCGCCGTATCAAATGAACTTCATAACAGCTTTCCCCTCAGCAGAGGAAAGTAGATCTTTCTCTCCAGGTTGATAGTTCTATATCTTAGATCACGTAAAAATCATGTAGCTGCCTGATGAAAATGTTATTATGTCATGAAAAAAAAAGACTTAATGCTATTCTAGGAAATATTATGTCGTAACAAAGAAAAGGAAAGACAAAAGGGACAGCATAATATTCGCTGTGCTACAGAATTGGACAAATGGTGCCTGCTTCAGATCATGTTGCCCTTTTCAACCTTCCTTCTGTGCTTTTCTCAACTTTTCACTGAAAAATAAGTCTCAGCTTATCCCAGCTATACTCTGAGAATTTTCAGATCATTTTCCTAGGCCCTACAGGATTATGCTGCTGAACTGAGACTTCCTCCAGAATCCAAGTACCTGAAAACAGGATCATTAATTTCTGAAAAAGATAAGTTTTGCCTTATGGCATTTGGATTACATACAAGGTAAATGCCTCATAGCATACATACCTAATCTTTCTTTCCAGTCAGTGCAAAAAAATAACAATAATTTCACTTCATGCTCAACCTCTCAGAAAGCTAGAAAACTCCTCCAACACTAGATTTCTGTGTGTTTTAGAGAAGTTTGTTTGGCTAGAGTAGTGAGTCTCTCATGTGTGAGCCCAAACCCATGGAGACAAATCCCTTTGTACTTTCTACTCCGGAGTCAGTGTAGATTTTTTACTTTGTCTTGTGGAGTATAGCATGAATTCCAGCTTAAGTTAGACATTTGGAAAAGTTACACAGCTTAAGTACCATAATATTTTTCTCTATATTTCTGTCTGACTGCCTGTTTTAGCTGCCTAGGAGGATTTTAGAATCCACATCCATTTGTCAGAGGAAATGACTGCAGCTTGGGTAAGACAAGACTAAAAAAAGAATCAGAACAGCCCTGACCTCCTTTTGTTGCTTAATCTTGTGTAGCTCATAAATGGTATAATGAATACTGACACCAAGGGTATCATGTGTGATATTTACCTTACTTAAGAAAAGAAGTTCTGTGCAGCACACAGGTCCCCAGCCAATGCATATATACCTGCTTGTTTAAATATGTGTTGTTTAAACCTTTGTTTCAGAGAGATAAAGAAGAAATGAATAAAAATTAAGAAGCATTTTCCTTCACTTCAAAGATATATATTTAAACCTAAGTCAGCCAACTTAAATTTTGTTGAATTTCACAAGTTACAGATAGCCCCCTCCTCCAAAGTCTAAAATATGATTCTAATCTAATATATGATTCTTTGAAGAAACCAAATATGGAGTGTTTTGCCAGGACTCAAATTATATTCTGCTTAAGTACTAATATAAATTTTCTCTCAAGGAGATACATGTGAGCATAAATGAAGAAATGAAACAGAAACAGCAGGATTTAATGTGTAAATTTCAACACCGTAAATTCAGTAGACATTAAGGTATAGCATAAGGTGGTCTTTGGATTACATAAACTCAGTCTGTACCCACAGGATTCAATTATACCTGTGAACTACTGGCATCTTGTCCTTCTCTTATAATTCCTGCATCAGTTTAAGGTATATCTTTACTTTCTCAATCACTTGTGTTACACCAGTAGGGAAATTCTCAATCATATTTACTCCTGCAAACAACCTCTTCGGTCTTCTCTCAAACTGCATACCATTTTGACATGCATTTCTATGACCTCCACTTTAATATCATTAATACTCTACTGTGTATCACATCTTAAACATTTTGGCCAGGACACCAGAAGAACTGTGTCCCTTCACCAGCACCATATCTGTTGATCCAACTTTGACACATGTTAAATAATACAGAGTCCAAAGACAAGGAAGATAGACTAGAGAAAAGAGGAATCATAGCCCCATGCGCAGGCATAATTTTAGGAGAGGTTGAGGATGAGAGGGTTGATTGCTATATTTTTATGTGAGCAGCATGGAAAGAGAGGCAAAGCTTTCTTCGCCAAGGAAGGACCCTTGTATGGAATGTTTATGAGGAATGAGCATGTGAATATGCCCTGGCTGGATACATGTGAGACTTGATGCTGCTCTCAGCAAGGTCTCACGGTTTTGGGCCTGTCAGGCAGACTTCTGCCCTAGTCCTTAGCATTTTGTGATTACTCAGTAAGTCATGTATCACACAAGCAGAAAACTGATGAAATATCCAGCTCAGCAATCTCATTGGCATTAAACACTTTATAAAAGCCAGAACTGTGTAAAATATGCAGAACAACTGGAAAAAGGGTTAACTGTGCTTTATTCTGCAATTGTGGTGAATGGATTGCTAAGAACAAGTGAAGTAGGAAGGTATTTCTGACAGTAGCTGTTTCTGAAGTGACAATATTTTCATAGTTTTCTGTTAAATCAGGCAGAAGAAATTAACAATGAACTTGTGTGTTAATGATCTGAAGTGTTTCACTCCTGTGAAAATGAAATATAAAGGTAATTTGCTTTCTTATTCAGTGATATTTTGAAAAAAAAAAAAAAGTGTCCATAGAAGGACAATGATGATGATGAAGTGGCACAAAGGAGGAATGAGGGGATTACAGCTTCTTCACTATGAAATCAGATGCTGCTTGTACAATAACAGAAAAGCCTGAAGGAGTGGTGCTAATGGAAGACTCTGGACAAGTCCTTAGAAATACAGTGTTGAGCAGTCATGAAGACAACACGATGTGAACAGAGACTTGCCACAATCAATGCAAAAGAAACACTTGTGTGAGAAAAGTACATTTGAGCTCAGAATTCAATTCCAAAACAGATATAAGGCACTTGCACATTTTATGGCAAACTATGGCATAACCCAGAATTAAGGAGGGAGAACAAGACCAAAGGGAACATACAGAATGTCACTACATGTGAGAGGCAGGAGGACAAAGCAACCAGCACCGCTTGCTCAGGAAAAATCTTCAAAGAGCAATGTTCGACAACACTGGGCTGTCAAGTGAGTTGCAAAGGGGACAACTTTTCTTTTTAATGCGGTGCACACCTTTAAAGACTCACAGAGGACAGGCCTGAGGATACTGTCACTACTAGACAAGACAAAGGCAAGTGAAACTGCAGTCTTGCAAAGATGAATTCAGCCTCTCTGATGGAGTATGCCAGTTAAATACAAGCATGTAGACAAATACAGAGATGGAAAGGATACTGTTTAGAACAGCAAAAGGGAACAAAACTTTTTTTTACATCTGAAAAGGCACTAAGTCAATGGGCTTAAGGAAAAAAAGAAAAGGCTAGAAATAATTAAAAGATGGAAAACCTGAGGTTAGTTTCACAAGCAAAGCAAACTGTTCAGTTCAGAAAAATAAGCTCCAACTACTAGACAAGCTCCAGATAAAATCCTTCCAATCTGCAGAAGGTGAATGTGCCTCTACCTTGGCAGTCATCAGAGGAAGGAAGGAACTAGGAGGGATAGTTTCTGCTCATTGAAAAGCCCAGAGGTGCCCAGAGGAGACAGAGGATGCCTGTACCTGAAGATCCAAGTAATCGAATGGAGTGCTTATGACACAGACTGCTTTTCAGTGAAGCGCTTAAAGCCATTGTGTTTCCTGAGCTAGATGTTTCATCAAGGCTTTGACTGAGAAGAAGGAAAAAAAGAAAAAAAAAAAGAAGGAAAAAAAAAAAAAGAACATGCTGGCAAGCATTTTCAAGTCAGTATTTGTTTCTATGTGTTGTTACTTGAATTGTGATCAGCATTAAAGATATAGTCCAGAAAAACTAACTCATTTTTATGTATTAGGCAGGATACAGAGGTCTAGATAGGCTATATTTTGGTCTTTGGGAAACATAAACCAGAACAAGAGAACGACCAAAAACTTTGAGAAGATCTAGAAGGAATCACATGCAGGTCTAAAGCTAAACAAAAAACACTTAGATCCATGTGATACATATTCTCAGACCAGTTACCTCAAAACTGAGTAATGCAGCTCACAGAGTAATCTTCATTAAATGAAAGATTAAGCAGCCATCAAAATTTAAAGTACTCTGAGATGGAAGAGCTATTGGCAAGACACAAGAAAAGAAAATTATGAAAAATAAAGAAAAATCAATTTGCAGCCTCTATAAGCGAGATATAATATTAAAAATGAGAAGCACCCAGGAATTTATTGAGATAGAATGTGCCATTTAATGTAGTCAGTGACATTTCCATACTGATTAAAAAAAAGAAAGAAAAGACCTTAAAATACAGGAAAAGATAGGTAAAATTTTTGACATGGATATTAAAGTCTTTTAGAAGTACCACTTTTATTATTCACAGAATAAAAGAAGGAAAAGGTCAATCCATTCTCCTGCCAGTTCAGGCACAGACATTTTCCAAGATTTTTTAACATTTCTTTTTCTGTATATTTTCAAGTGTTTCAGGCAATGAGAGTCCCACCATCTCTCTTTGGAGAATATACTGCAGCTTCACATACCTGTCAGACAGTATTTCTTAACGCTCTATTTAAACATTTTGTATCTTAATTTTGTTCAATTTCTCCCAATTATGACATCATTTAGCACTATAAATAATCACTGACAATTTTTGAAGCTTTAATTAATGCCTTTTTTTTCCCCTCTAATTTGTCAACAACTTTTACTAAAAATTATATCCAGAAGTGAATTCAATGTTCTGGGCATAGTGTAATGATACACCAACACACAGTACACTTCAGCACAGGGCAACCAAAGCTGTCTTAGATGGGTACTGATAGCTATCTTAAAATATAACTTCATTAATTCCCAACTATTTTCAGAAGTGGTTTATATCAGTCTAAGAGAAATGTAGCGCTAACCAAGGTAGTGCTTTGTATAGATCTGTTTGGTAGAGCTTCATGCTGCCTCAATGTGTTCTAGAGGCTTGGAGTTAAGTAGTTAGGCTGGATTCCCAAGAAACGCAAAGGCAATCCAACACACTGTCTCAATACTTAGAACATCTAAAATTAACTTCACAGAAAATAAAACCAGCATGACACAGTTCTTAAGGAGAAACAAATAAATATTTCCAATATTTTCTTGCTGAAATTGTTTTAATTAAAATGAGTGTGAAGTGGCACCATCCAAAATGAACACACAAGTTCCTGGTTTTGCAGCCTTTTTCTGTCTTTCTAACTCTAATCAACAAATTAGATAAATCCCTCAAATTAGACAAGCATAATGTTAGAATACATCTAACTTCGGACTAAATCTGCATAATATTTTCAATTTCAAAGAAAGAAGAATCTTCAGTAGAAGATAAAATAAATTACAATTTTCTGACCAATTTTAGGTGAAATCCCATTTACCAGACTATAAGCACCAGATTGGAACTGAACAGTTTTTTCAGAGCACAGTGTAGCAGAAGGCACCAGGTGGAAACATTTTACTGACAAAATGATAAAAATATTTTGTGGGAAAAAGAAGACAACTAAAGAGTTCAAAAAGACATAAGAAAAAGTGCACAACCTGGAGGAGAATGATCATCTGAAGGGTCAGCAAGGTCACAACAATATACTTTAAGATAGCCTGCAGACAGTGCATAGAAGCTGCTATAAACATTCAAAATAAACTAAAAGACATATTTCACAAAAAACAGTTCAGTTGGAGGCTCTGGAGTTTCCTGTACTGCTGTGACCTTCTATTGTCCAACATTACATTTTTCACTCAGACATCATCCCCATAATAATCTGTTGCCCAAAGCCTGAAGGAGAGGAGTGAAAATAAAATATTCTCACTTCAGTTCATCAGATAACATCATATTTGTACTTAAGTTTTAAACCTAGAGCAACAGCTTCAGTCTAGCAGAGAAATTGTGCTGGTTAAATTATACCGCATGATTATTTGATCTGTGCTGACATGGATAACCAAGTGATTTCTCATGCTCCACTCTAAAAAATTCTGTTTGGCTAGCTGTTTGGGTTTTGCAGTGCAGGTGTTTTCTTTTGGTTTTGCACTTTTCAAAGTGTTTAGGAGACTTTACTGTAGCAGAAGGTATCTCAGTACGTGATAGGCTTACTTTACATACAGCTAAAAGAACAGAGACCAGAAAGAACTCACAATCCAGGAAAGTTAAAAAAGAAGTCAAAATAGTGCAGATAGTGAATACCTTTGAACACTATGAACAATAAAATAAATTATCATCATGTTAAGGAGAAGAAAGAGAGCAACCACAGATTTATAAGAAAATTGGGGAAAAGCTTTCCTGCTGAATAAACATATAAATTATAATAGCTGGGTCATCTATACACAAGGGACAAGAAAAAAAATAAATAAATTGCAAAACCATGGGATATAGTCCAGAGAACTACTTTGGAAACATAGTGAGATTAGTAATATATTTCATATTAATAAGAAAAAATATTTTGCATACTTGTTTCATTGAACAGCATGCAAATGTATAAGATCACTAGACAACAAGGAAATAAAATTATGATTTATAAAATGTGAGGCCATCATATACATAAATTAATATAATAGCTGACCAGATAGTATTAATTTTGATCTTATATTTCTTCATAGTATCAACCTCGTGGTATAAGTGAACTTCATTACATGCTTAGATATTTTGCTGGAGCAGGTCTAGTTTCTTAACTTTTTGGGTTTTTTTGAAAAAGAGAACATCTGGAGCCACTTCAAAATTAAGGAAGTTCTCACTCTAGTGGAGGAAGAATTTTGTGACTTTCATGTAATATCACAAAGAACGAACATTGAGTTAATCTGAAATAAACGTATAAATGCTGTAAGCAATGACTGCTGAGGAAGCTTCTGTGTTGTTTGTATGAGGCTACAGGAAATAAGGTTGGTAAATTGTTATCAAAGTTGGCTCCAGAAGGAACTTTGTAACACTACATTGTAAAGATACAGTACAAAAGACAGTAGCTTGCAATTTTTAGGTTTCCAGAGGTGTTTGTCAGAAGTGGGAGTTTTGGACTACCAATACTCAAAAGTCTGTTTCTACATATGGACATTATCATACAATCATAAAACCCTTAGAGTTGGAGGGTATCTTTAAAGGTCATCTAGTCCAAGTCCCCTACAATGAACTGGGGCATGCACAGCTAATTCAGGCAGCCTTTCTAGGCAAACTGTTCCAGTGCCTCACCACCCTCACTGTAAAAGACTTTTTCCTTAAATCCAACCTATATCTACCCTGTTTGAGCTTGAAGGCATTTCCCCTTGTGCTATCACCACAGATCCTGCATAACAGTCTATCTCCTTCTTTCCTGTAGCTCCCCTTTAGATATTGATATTGAGGCATTCCATCCCTTGTATCCCTTTTGTGGCCCTTCTCTGGGTATGCTCCATCAGGTCCGCGTCTCTCCTGTACTGAGGACTCCATATCTAGATGCAGAGATCCAGGAGAGGTCTCACAGCACAAAGGGGCAGGATCACGTCCCTCAACCTGCTGGCCATGCTTCTGTTGATGCAGCCCAGGATACGGTTAGCTTTTTGGGCTGCAAGGGCACATTGCTAGCTCACATTCAGCTTCCCATCCATCAGTACCCCCACATCTTTTTTGGCAGGGCTGTATTCAGCTCTTTCATCCACCCAGCTTGTATCGGTAGCGAGGGTTGCCTCGACCCCAGGTACAAGATCTTGTATTTGGATTTGTTGAATCTCGTAAGGCTCACCTAGGCCCACTGCTCAAGCCTGTCTAGGTTCCTCTGAATGGCATCCTGTCCCTCTGGTGCGTTGACCACACCCCACAGCTTGATACCATATCAAGCAGTTTCTCTCACGAACATTGAGCAAACAGTTATTGGCAGCAACTGAACTAAACATGGCTTTACAGATGCAGTGTTTAATATGCTGTAAGGTAGGCAATTGTGCATATAGAAAGTTAAAAGAATAGTAAACATATTTGTTTCATTGCACAACTTATTTCTAAATTTGTTTGCTGTATTCATGAAATTGCAGGCTACTATTTTCACCTCTTACTACCTGTCCTGAGAAATAACAAATGTATGATACAATGAGTCCCTCATAGAGCTGATCTAACCAACAAGTGGAATAATGGAGTAAAGGGCTAACAGAAAACTTTCTGGGCTGTGCTTGGTATGTCTGAAAGCAAGCCTGCCACCATAACAGCCAGTATGATATCCTGTCATCTCAGTGAGATAGATACATTTCACCGACAAACCACCCTACTTGTCCCACCAGAAAGTTTTGGCTACAAAATTATTTTGTATGAACTTGTTATTGCAAACTCAACTTGGGAAGGTGCACCTGAAAATCTAGCAGGTATAAAAGGATGCCCAAGAGGGGCCCCAGGGGTCATCTTCTTCATCACTGTCGACTTGGCGGTCGAGACTACAACCTCCAGAGGACCACACTTGCTCTCCCATCCCTTCTCTAGTGCTGCAGGTCAACACTGGAGCTCTTCAAAACAGGCCTTCAAAATAGACTAGTGATCAATTTTTTCAATCTGTTTCTCTGG
>JACDJE010000814.1:0-12857 GCA_016647715.1 Pavo muticus
TTTTCATCTTATATACTTTGACCCAAAGTATGTTTTTTTTTCAAACTTATGTTCTTTTTTCTTGTCCTTTTCTCCAACTCAAATGCATTTTCCAACTCGTTTTTTTTCCAACATATGTTCTTTTTTGTGCTTATGTTCTTTTTTCCCAGTTCTATTTTCCAGATTTTGATCTTTTTCGAACTTAGGTTCTTTTTCCAGCTTATGTTCTATTTTCCCTTTCTTTTTTCCTACTTATGTTCTTTCTCCAACTTATGTTCTTTCTCCAACTAAGGTTTTTTTTCAAATTTTTTCTTACTCCATCATTTGTTCTTTTTTTCCCTTCTTTATTCCAAATTATTTTCCTTTTACAGCTCATGTTTTTTTTCCAACTTTCATTCTGTTTTTCCTTTTCTTTTTCGAACTCTTTCTTTTTCCAGCTTATGTTCTATTTTCCCGTTCTTTTTTCCTACTTATGTTCTTTTGGCAGCTTACATTCTTTTTCCAACTTTTGTTCTTTTTTCCCTTTCTTTTTTCCAACTTATGTACGTTTTCCAACTAATGTTTTTTTCAAATTTTGTTCTTATTCCATCATTTGTTCTTTTTTTCTTTTCTTTATTCCAAATTATGTTCCTTTTACAGCTTATGTTCTTTTTCCAACTTATGCTTTTTTTCCAACTTACATTCTTTTTCCATCTTATGTTCTTTTTTACCTTTCTTTTTCCAACTTACGTACTTTTTCCAACTTACGTTCTTTTCCCAACATTTTTTCTATTTTCCTGTTCTTCTTTACAACATCTGTTCCTTTTTCCTGCTGTTATTTTTTCCCTTTTTTTTTTCCAACTTATGTTCTTTTTCCAACTTATGTTCTTTTTTCCTACTTGCGTTCTTTTTTCCCGATCTTTTCTCCAACTTATGTTCATTTTCCAACTTATGTTTTTTTCCAACTAATATTCTTTTTACAATTTATGTTCTCTTTCCAGCTTATGTTCTTTTTTGCTTTTTTTTTCCTGCTTATATTCTTTTCGCAACTTACATTCTTTTTTCCAACATCTGTTCTTTTTCCAACTTTTTTTTTCCCGCTCTTTTTCCAACTTACGTTCCTTTTCCAGCGTATGTTCTTTTCTCATCTAATGTTCCTTTTTTCCCGTTCTTTTTCACTCTTCATTCTTTTTCCTGCTTACGTTCTTTTTTCCAACTTATGCTTTTTTCCATCTTATTTTGATTATGTACTTTGATCCAACTTATGTTCTTTTTCCAAGTTATGTTTTTTCTCATTCTTTTCTCCATCTTATGTTCCCTTTTTGCAACTTATATTCTTTTTCCCAACTTATGTTCTTTTTCCAGCTTATGTTCTGTTTCCGGTTTTTTTTTTTCCCGTTCGTTTTTCCAGTTTTTGATCTTTTTCAAATTCTGTTCATTTTTCAAACTTATGTTCTTTTTCCAGCTTATGTTTTTTCCCGTTCTTTTGTTTTTTCCTATTTTTGTACTTTTTCAAACTTATATTCTTTTTTCAAATCATGTTTTTTTTCCTGTTTTCATTCCAATTTATGTTCTTTTTTCCAACTGATTGTCTTTTCCCAATTTATGTTCTTTTCCCTATCTTATGTTCTTTATTCCTATTCTTTCTTCCTTTTCTTTTTTCCTATTCGTTTTTCCAGCTTATGTTCTTTTTACCCCTTCTTTTTTCTAACTTATGTTCATTTTCTAACTGTTGACCTTTTTCCAAATTATGTTCTTTTTCCAACTTATGTTCAGTATTCCCATTCTTTTTTCCTGTTCTTTTTTCCAACTTTTGTTCTTTTTTCCCGTTCTTTTTTCCAACTTTTGTTCTTTTTTCCGTTTTATTTTTCTAACTTATATTCATTTTCCAACTTTAGTTCTTTTTCCTAATTACCTTCTTTTTCCAACTTATGTTCTTTTCCCATCTTATCTTCTTTTTTCGAACTTTGTTCTTTTTCCATCTCATTGTCCTTTCACTGCTTATGTTCTGTTTTCCAACTTAAGTTCTTTTTCCATCTTATGTTCTTTTTTCCAACTGATGTTCAGTATTCCTATTCTTTTTTCCTGATCTTTTTTCCTGTTCTGTTTTCCAACTTAAATTCTTTTTCCATCTTATGTTCTTTTTTCCAACTGATGTTCAGTATTCCTATTCTTTTTTCCTGATCTTTTTTCCTGTTCTTTTTTCCAACTTTTATTCTTTTTTCCTTTTCTTTTTTGTAACTTACATTCATTTTCCATCTGTTGTTCCTTTTCCAAGTTATGTTCTTTTTCCAAATTATGTTTTTTCTAACTTATGTTCTTTTTTCCAATGTACGTTCTGTATTCCTATTCTTTTTTCCTGTTCTTTTTTCCAACTTCTGTTCTTTTTTCCTTTTCCTTTTCCAACTTATGTTCATTTTCCAACTGTTGTTCCTTTTCCAAGTTATGTTCTTCTTCCAACTTATGTTCTTTTTCCGACTTATGTTTATTTTCCCCGTTCTTTCCAACGTTTGATTTTTTTTCCAAATTATGTTCTTTTTTCCAACTTATGTTCTATTTCCAACTTATGTTCTTTTCCCAACTGTTGTTCCTTTTTCCAACTTATGTGCTTTTTCCAACCTATTGTCTTTTCACTGCTTATGTTTTTTTTTCCAACTTATGTTCTTTTTTCCAACATAAATTCTTTTCCAACTTATGTTCTTTTTCCAGCCTATGTTCTTATTTCCAGTTCTTTTTCCCTTTTTCTTTTCCAATTTAAGTTCTTTTTTCTTGTTCTTTTTTCCTGTTCTTTTTCCAACTGTTGTCCTTTTTCCAACTTATGCCCTTTTTCCAACTTATTTTATTTTTCCAACTTCTGTTCTTTTTTCCAACTTATGTTATTTATTTGATTTCTTTTTCCCTTTTCTTTTTTCCAGTACTTTTTCCAATTTGTTTTTTATTCCTGTTCTTTTTTTATATTTATGTCCTTTTTCCAACACATGCATTTTGATCCAACTTGTTTTTTTTTTCAAATTCTGTTCTTTTTTCTTGTTCTTTACTCCTACTTTTGTTTATTTTCCAACTTATGTTTTTTTCTCAACTTATATTTGTTTTACAACTTATGGTTTTTTTCCAGTTTATGTTCTTCTTTCCCATTCCTTTTTCCAGCTTTTGATCTTTTTCCAAATTATGTTGTTTTCCTAACTTATGTTATTTTTTCCAACTTACGTTCTTTATTCCAATTCTTTTTTCCTGTTCTTTTTTCCTGTTCTTTTTTCCAACTTTTGTTCTTTTTTCCAACTTATTTTTCTAACTTATATTCATTTTCCAACTTTAGTTCTTTTTCCTAATTACCTTCTTTTTCCAACTTATGTTCTTTTCCCATCTTATCTTCTTTTTTCGAACTTTGTTCTTTTTCCATCTCATTGTCCTTTCACTGCTTATGTTCTGTTTTCCAACTTAAGTTCTTTTTCCATCTTATGTTCTTTTTTCCAACTGATGTTCAGTATTCCTATTCTTTTTTCCTGATCTTTTTTCCTGTTCTGTTTTCCAACTTAAATTCTTTTTCCATCTTATGTTCTTTTTTCCAACTGATGTTCAGTATTCCTATTCTTTTTTCCTGATCTTTTTTCCTGTTCTTTTTTCCAACTTTTATTCTTTTTTCCTTTTCTTTTTTGTAACTTACATTCATTTTCCATCTGTTGTTCCTTTTCCAAGTTATGTTCTTTTTCCAAATTATGTTTTTTCTAACTTATGTTCTTTTTTCCAATGTACGTTCTGTATTCCTATTCTTTTTTCCTGTTCTTTTTTCCAACTTCTGTTCTTTTTTCCTTTTCCTTTTCCAACTTATGTTCATTTTCCAACTGTTGTTCCTTTTCCAAGTTATGTTCTTCTTCCAACTTATGTTCTTTTTCCGACTTATGTTTATTTTCCCCGTTCTTTCCAACGTTTGATTTTTTTTCCAAATTATGTTCTTTTTTCCAACTTATGTTCTATTTCCAACTTATGTTCTTTTCCCAACTGTTGTTCCTTTTTCCAACTTATGTGCTTTTTCCAACCTATTGTCTTTTCACTGCTTATGTTTTTTTTTCCAACTTATGTTCTTTTTTCCAACATAAATTCTTTTCCAACTTATGTTCTTTTTCCAGCCTATGTTCTTATTTCCAGTTCTTTTTCCCTTTTTCTTTTCCAATTTAAGTTCTTTTTTCTTGTTCTTTTTTCCTGTTCTTTTTCCAACTGTTGTCCTTTTTCCAACTTATGCCCTTTTTCCAACTTATTTTATTTTTCCAACTTCTGTTCTTTTTTCCAACTTATGTTATTTATTTGATTTCTTTTTCCCTTTTCTTTTTTCCAGTACTTTTTCCAATTTGTTTTTTATTCCTGTTCTTTTTTTATATTTATGTCCTTTTTCCAACACATGCATTTTGATCCAACTTGTTTTTTTTTTCAAATTCTGTTCTTTTTTCTTGTTCTTTACTCCTACTTTTGTTTATTTTCCAACTTATGTTTTTTTCTCAACTTATATTTGTTTTACAACTTATGGTTTTTTTCCAGTTTATGTTCTTCTTTCCCATTCCTTTTTCCAGCTTTTGATCTTTTTCCAAATTATGTTGTTTTCCTAACTTATGTTATTTTTTCCAACTTACGTTCTTTATTCCAATTCTTTTTTCCTGTTCTTTTTTCCTGTTCTTTTTTCCAACTTTTGTTCTTTTTTCCAACTTTTGTTCTTTTTTCCTGTTCTTTTTTTTTTTTTTTAAATTATGTTCATTTTCCAACTGCAGTTGGCATGGTTTTCTGATTTTTGGTTTTCGGTATTGAACTTCATAACATCATGTAGTGCACTGGGAGTTAAAGTGTTACTGCTCCAGTTCCGGGTGCCTGTCCCTGTACGTCACGGAAGTCAGGGGATCTGGCCCCTCCTTTTGGCTCACTCTTACTGCCGGTCGGATGGCGTGTGGGTTTCAGGTTTGCTCGGTAGCTCGGAAACTCTCTCTCTCTCCTATTTTATTTGATTTATTAGTCTCAATTTCAATTAGATTGTATTATATTGTGTTATCTTGCATTCCGATATCATAGTTAGTAAAATAAGTTTTCCTCCTTAGATCTTTGCCGCTGTTCTGTTTTTTTTTTCCTTGAACCCAGCTCCCATCTCCCTATCCCTTCCCCTTTTTCCCTTTCCATATTAGGGGCCAGGGGGCCCACGGGCCTACTGCCCCCCTGTCACGGGCATAGATTGATCTAGTTAAATCCGTGACAGGTTTTGGTGGAGAATGCAGGCAATCTGAAACTTTTAACATTAGAAAAAAAAAAAAAAAGGGATTTCTTTAAGCCAGAGACTGCAAAAGTATTGCTACTTTGACCTTCAAAGATTAGTTTGTAGTCTGGGCAGTCTGCCAAACTCTGGACACTGTATAGAGTGGTGTTTTTGTTTTTTTTTTCATTTTTTTCCCTCCTCATATCAGCCTCCATTCATTAACCTGTTTGTAGAAGCTACTAGCGATGAACCCGCTTTTTATCATAGCAGCGCTGTCTAAGGAATTTAAAGCCATTATGTTCTTCATGACATATTGGCCTATTATTAATGTCATGATTTCTTGTGGTGGAATTGAGTTCATAAATAACCAAATAAGGGCACTGATGGAGAAACCTGCCTGGTATTTATATGCAATGTGTTATGATTTGAATTTTGACACTTACATCCCAAATGGAATAGCTAATTTTACAAACAACACGATGTTCAAACCAGTTTCCAGGCTTTCTTCTCAGTTCATCACACGTTTTTTGAATGCCTAGCTAGAGTTTATGCTCGTGGTCATACTCGTGTGCGTGTTATCAATCTCCCTGAATGTACTCCTCTCCATTCGTGTTATGTGGAAGGAATCTCCTCCAAATCCAGAGAATGCTGACTGGCAGGGAATATGGAGAGGTTTAGGAAAAATCTTAGAAGCATGGGGACCCACAATGTCGTGGGATTTCACTCTTGAACACCTGTAGGATCCTGAGAAACTAAGCCAGTATTTGATTCAGGGTGGTGCGGCTTACTCAAATCTAAGGAGGTACAACTTATTTGGTGCTTGGTTTGGGCTTACCGCACCCTATATAATACTATTCTGGAGAGAGAGGCTTTCCAAGCTGAGATGGTAAGGAAGCTGGCCAACTAGGAGCAGAGATGCAGCTATTGACAGAGGGATTAGTAGATGTTGGGATGGGGCTACCACCCTCTGGGAACGACTGTTAATAGCCGTGAAGGAAAGGTATCCCTCCAAAGACAGTTTGAAGCCTGTGATGAAACAGTGGGATACAATTGAAAAAGGTATCCAGTATTTGAGGGAAATAGCCGTGCTGGAAATGTTGTATGACCCTAATTTTGTTCCTAACCATCCACACCAAGACCATGATCCTGAGACAGTGGGGACGACGCCTGAAATATGGCGGAAACTCACAACAACAGCACCTGAAAGTTTCGTCGGTACACTAGCAGCAACGATTGACAGATACGAGGACCAACAGAGAAGACCCTTAGTTTTTGAATTGATTCCTACACTCCAAACCTATGAACAACAGCTACCCCCTACTCATGCTTCCATTTCTGCCATCTCACAAGTAACAGACCAAGTGAATAAAGTGCGAGAACAAGTGTCTCAATTGATTAATCGTGACAAACCCATGGTAGTATCAGAA
The DNA here is from genome assembly GCA_016647715.1 of Pavo muticus. Taxonomy (NCBI): domain Eukaryota; kingdom Metazoa; phylum Chordata; class Aves; order Galliformes; family Phasianidae; genus Pavo; species Pavo muticus. The sequence continues at coordinate 6,619 of JACDJE010000814.1, forward strand.
AAGCATGATGAAGATCACGATAATTAAAGGAGTCTAATAAAGGAGCTGATCAAGCTTATGTTCTTTTTCCAATTTATGTTCTTTTTCCAACTTATGTTTATTTTCCCCGTGCTTCTTTCCAACATTTGATTTATTCCAAACTATGTTCTTTTTTCCCACTTATATTCTTTTTCCATCTTATGTCTTTTTCCATTTTTTTTCCAGCTTATGATCTTTTTTCCCATTCCTTTTTCCAACTTATGTTCTTTTTTCCAACTTATGTTCTTTATTCCTATTCTTTTTTTCTGTTGTTTTTTTTTCCCGTTCTTTATTCCAACTTATGTTCTTTTTCCAACTTATGTTCTTGTTCTATCTTATGTTCTTTTTTCCAACTTATGTTCTTTATTTCTATTCTTTTTATTCCTATTCTTTTTTCCTGTTCTTTTTTCCAACTTAAGTTCTTTTTACCCCTTCTTTTTTCTAACTTATGTTCATTTAACAATTGTAGTTCTTTTTCCATACTATGTACTTTTTCCAACTTAAGTTCTTTTTTCCCATTCTTTTTCCAACATTTGATTTGTTCCAAATTATGCTCTTTTTCCAAACTTGTGTTCTTTTTCTAATTTGTATTCTTTTAACAAGTTATGCTTTTTTTTACAACTTAGTTTCTTTTTCCAACTTATGTTCTTTTTCAAAGTTATGTACTTAATCAACTGTTTGTCTTATTTCCAACTTTTGTTCTTTTTCCGTCATATGTTCTTATTTCCTGTACTTTTTTCCTTTTTCTTTTACAGTTTGTGTTCTGTTTTCATGTTCTTTTTTCCTGTTCTTTTTCCATCCTATGTCCTTTTTCCAACTTATGTGCTTTTTTCAACTTCGGTTCATTTTTCTAACTCATGTTCTTTATTCCTGTTATTTTTTTAGTACTTATTCAAATTTATGTTATTTTTTCCTGTTCTTGTTTTTATATTTAAGTCCTTTTTTCAACGTATATATTTTGATCCAGCTTATATTCTTTTCTTTCAAATTATGTTCTTTTTCCTATTTTTTTCTTCAACTTATGTCCATTTTCCAACTTATGTTTTTTTCCAGCTTATTTTCATTTTACAACTTCTGTTCTTTTTCCAGTTTGTTATTTTTTCCCGTTCCTGTTTCCAGCTTTTGATCTGTTTCTGAACTGTTATTTTATAACACTTATGTTCTTTTTCCAACTTATGTTCTTTTCCTAACTTATGTTCTTTTTTCCAACTTATGTTCTTTTTCCAACTTAAGTTCTTTTTCCGCTTCTTTTTTCCTATTTATTTTCTTTTTTCAACTCATATTCTTTTTCAAAATTTTATACTTTTTTTCCTGTTCTATTTTCTTACTTATGTTCTTTTTCCAACTTATGTCCATGTTCCAATTTACGTTCTTTTTTCCAACTTATGTTCTTTATTCCTATATTTTTTCCTTTTCTTTNTGGAGTGCCATGTCGCCACAGGACTTGTTTCTCCAGACCCAATATGGTGTTTCGGGCAGTAGCATGGGGTACTGCATATGTTTCAAGCCACCCAGTGGTTGCCTCCACCATTGTAAGCACGTAACGCTTACCATTGCGAGATCGTGGCAAGGTGATATAATCAACCTGCCATGCCTCCCCATATTTATACTTTTGCCATCGCCCTTCCCCCCAAAGTGGTTTCATTCTCTTGGCTTGTTTAATTATGGCACGTGTGTCGCAGTCATGAATAACTTGGGCAATAGCGTCCATAGTTAAGTCCACCCCTCGGTCTCTAGCCCACTTATATGTTGCATCCCTTCCTTGATGGCCCGAGGTCTCATGGGCCCACCGAGCAAGAAATAATTCACCTTTGTTCTGCCAGTCCAAGTCTAGTTGAGCCACCTCAATTTTGGCCATCTACCTGATGGCTATTTTGATCTTCAGTAGCCTGACAATTGGGCACATGAGCATCTACGTGACGCACCTTTAAGAACGTATTTTTTATTCGGGCGGCAATGTCTTTCCACAGTTCAGCAGCCCAAATAGGTTTACCCCTCCGCTGCCAGTTATTTTGCTCCCACTGCTGTAACCACCCCCATAAAGCATTTGCCACCATCCATGAGCCTGTATATAGATAAAGCATCGGCCACCTCTCTCGTTCAGCAACGTCTAAGGCCAGTTGGACAGCCTTTACCTCTGCAAATTGGCTTGATTCTCCTTTCCCTTCAGTGGCCTCTGCAACTTGTCGTGTGGGGCTCCACACAGCAGCTTTCCATCTGCGATGCTTCCCCACAATACGACACGATCCATCTGTGAACAAGGCATATTTCTTTTCATTTTCTGGTAGTTCATTGTATGGTGGGGCTTCTTTAGCACACGATATCTCTTCTCCTGGTGAAGCTCCAAACTTTTTACCTTCAGGCCAGTCCATGATAACCTCTTGTATTCCTGGACGACTGAGGTTCCCCATCCGAGCTCGTTGCGTAATCAGCACAATCCACTTACTCCAAGTGGCATCAGTTGCATGATGGGTGGAGGGAACCTTTCCTTTAAACATCCAGTTCAGTACTGTCAGTTGAGGTGGTAGAAGGAGCTGCGTTTCAGTACTGATTACTTCGGAAGCAGCCCGAACCCCCTCATATGCAGCTCAGATCTCCTTTTCACTTGGACTGCAGTGTTCTTCCAATCCCCTGTATGCTCAACTCCAGAATCCCAGGGGTCGGCCCCGGGTCTCTCCTGAGGCTTTGCCACAGACTCCAAGTGGGACCTTTCTCTCCAACAGCAGTGTAGTGGATGTTCTTTACATCCTGTCCCGTCCGTACTGGCCCTAGGGCCACGGCACGGGCTATATCCTGTTTAATCTGTTCAAAAGCCTACTGCTGCTCAGGGCTCCATGTAATATCATTCTTCTTCCGCATTACCTGATAAAGGGGGCTTACAATGAGGCTATAGTTTGGAACATGCATTCTCCAAAAGCCCACTATGTCCAGAAAAGACTGTGTCTCTCCCTTGCTAGTGGGTGGAGACATAGCAGTGATTTTGTCTATCACCTCTGCTGGAATGTGACGACGCCCATCTTGCCATTTTATACCTAGGAATTAAATTTTTCCTTTTGCCTTTCTTGATGATGGTGGTTCCGAGGAGGGCCCCTCGCCTGGATCTTCCTCTACCTCCTCCTCCGCTTCTTCTTTTTTCTGTTCTAGACGCAAGGACACTTGTTTCCATTTCTTGCCTTCCACAGGGGCAACTGACATTGTTATTGGTGTCTCCTGTGACTGATCAGTTTAGACTTGGAGATTTCCCCCTTTGGCTTGAACCTCAGCTCGGAAACTCTCTCTCTCCAGAGTAGTATTATATAGGGCGTAGTAAGCACAAGCCAAGCCCCAAATAAGTTGTACCTCCTTAGATTTGCACAAGCCGCACCATCCCTGACTCAAATACTGACTTAGTTTCTCGGGATCCCACAGGTGTTCAAGAGTGAAATCCCATGACATTGTGGGTCCCCATGCTTCTAAGATTTTTTTTAAACCTCTCCATATTCCCTGCTGTCACGGGGTTACCTGGACCAGTCTATGCCCGTGACAGGGACAGTGGGCCCAAGGGCCCCCCTTCCCAGCTCCCCCCCCCAAAAAAGAAAGGGGAAGGGGAAAGGAAAGGAAAGAAAACGAACAGACCTCTAGGGAGGTAAACTTATTTTACTAACTATAATATAATATAATACAATCTAATTAAGACGGATAAATCAAACAAAGTGGAGAGAGAGAGAGTTATCAGAGCACTTGCCTCTTTCCCTGGGGATCGGAAAAAGGACCACCCCCAGCCCGTCCCTCCGTGACGTGTAGGGACAGGTAGTCGGATTAGAGTGTTAACACTAACTCCCAATGCACTACATGATGTTACGATGTGGAATACTGTAAACCAAAATCACAAAACCGTGACACCTGCCAGTCAACATCCTCTGGTTTTGGAGGAGACTTCTTCCACATAACACGAATGGAGTGGAGTACATTGAGGGAGATTGATAACATGCACACAAGTATGATCACGAGCATGGCCTCTAACTCGGCATTCAAAAAGCGTGTGGCAAATTGAGAACAAAGCATTGAGAACAGGTTTCCTGTTTGAACATTGTGTTGTTTGTAAAAGTAGCTATTCCATCTGGGATGTAAGTGTCAAAATTCAAATCATACCACATTGCATATAAGTACCAGGCAGGTGTCTCCACCAGTGCCCATATTTGTTTATATATGAACGCAATTCCACAACAAGAAATCATGATACTGAAAATAGGCCAATAAGTTGCAAAGAACGTAATGGCTTTTAATCCCTTAGACAGTGCTCCTACTATAAAGAGCGGATTCATAGCTGGTAGCTGCTATAAACGGAAGAAAACAAAACCAAAAGATTCTTGATGCAGTGTCCAGAGTTTGGCAGACTGCCTAGTCTACAATCTAATCTATGAAGGTCAAAGTCGCAATGCTTTTGCAGTGTCTGGCTTAAAGAAATCCTTTTTTTTTTCTGCTAATGTAAAAAGTTTCTGATTGCCAGCATTCTCCACCAAAAATTGTCACGGAGCTATCTAGATCAATCTATGCCCGTAGCAGGGGGGCAGTAGGCCCGTGGGCCCCCTGGCCCCTAATATGGAAAGGGAAAAAGGGGAAGGGTAGGGAGATGGGAGCTGAGCTCAAAAGAAAAACAGCGGTAGCGATCTAAGGAGAAAACTTTTTTTACTAACTAGGATATCAGAATGCAAGATAACACTATATAATACAATCTAATTGAAATTAAGACTAATAAATCAAATAAAATAGAAGAGAGAGTTTTCCGAAATCGCGCAAACCTGAAGGCACACGGCTTGGAAGCACACCTACACCCTCTGCCAGGCAGCGATAGAGAGAACGAGATCCCGTGACTTCCATGACGTACCTTCCTCTCTGATGGTGACGTCCTCTGGGACATGTAGTTGTTCTTCTTTGTGCTCCACATGATGTCATGATGTGGAATACCAATAGCAAAATTACAAAACCATGACACCAACTTATGTTCTTTTTTCCTGTTCTTTTGACCAGCTTATGTTCTTTTTTCAGCTTAGGTTCTTTTTCCCGTTCTTTTTCCCCATTAATGATGTTCTTTTTCGAACTTACTGTCCTTTAATCAACTTCTGTTATTTTTTCCAACATATGTTCTTTTTCCCAACTTATGTTCTTTTTCATCTTAAGTTCTTTTTCTCCCGTTCTTTTTCCATTTGCATTCTTTTTCCAACCTAAGTTCTTTTTCCAACTTATGTTCCTTTTTCCTGTTCTTTTTTTTCCAACTTTTATTCTTTTTCCAGCTTATGTTCTTATTTCCCATTGTTTTTTCCTACTTATGTTCTTTTTGCCAGCTTTTGTTCTTTTTCAAACTTATGTTCTTTTTCCAACTTATTGTCTTTTCCTAACTTATGTTCTTTTTTCCCACTTATGTTCTTTTTCCAACTTATTATCTTTTCCCAACTTATGTTTTTTTTCCATCTTATTTTCTTTATTCCTATTCTTTTTTTCCTGTTCCTTTTTCTTGTTCTTTTTCCAATTTATGTTTTTTTCCTGTTCTTTTTTTTCTTCTGTTCTTTTTTCCAACTTATGTATTTTGATCCAACTGATGTTCTTTTTAACAACTTATGTTCTTTTTTCCCTGTTCTTTTTTCTAACTTATGTTCATTTTCCAGATTATGTTTTTTTCGAACTTTTGTTCCATTTTCCCGTTCTTTTTTCCATGTTATGCTCTTTTTCCAACTTATGTTCCTTTTTCCTGTTCTTTTTTCCAACTTATGTTCTTTCCAGCTTATGTTTTTTATTACCGTTCTTTTTTCCTACTTGTATTTTATTCCCAACTTATCTTCTTTTTTCCAACTTTGGTTCTTTTTCCAACTTATGTTCTTTTTTCCCGTTGTGAGAGTTAGATTGTGTTTTTGCAGTGGAAATTTCCAGTATTTCCATATGTAACACAGGATTAGTTGCCTTTCACAAAGAAAGTTGCTGAAAAGAGTAAAGTTGAGACTGGGTGTCTCGCTCCAATTTATAGGAGGGAGATGAGGTTCTTTTAATGTATGTATATCCGACATGAGATTAAGAAGCAACGGTTCAAATGTTGGTCCAACCAGGTTTATTACAAATCCTAATTAGGGAGATGGGGAAGTGGAGGACGAACACTATTACGAATTAAGGTGATGGGGAAGGGAAGGCGGGCGATAGAAAAGATAGGAAAGAAGCAAGAATTGCGTAAAGCGGGGATAGTCACCACC
>JACDJE010000814.1:34023-55557 GCA_016647715.1 Pavo muticus
GTGTGATTAAGTATTGCCTTGGAGGTCGAGGTCTGGGACTCTTATGTTGTATGCGAGCATCTTGCAAAAGGGTTGCTTGACGGTACACCTCATTCTCTAGAACCGAGAATTGGTGTGCGCGACACTGCAGAAGAGCAGTTCCTGCAGTAGCACGACCATAGGTTGCTGAGAGAAATGGGGAATAAGAGTTCCAAGGTGGGGGACAGAGAGAGGGCCCCTGGAGCAGTGCCTGCTATAAGTCCTTTAGGAGATATGTTGAAAAATAGGAAGAGAAATTTGAAAACCAGGGATAAGGATAAACAGAAAATGATTAGGTATTGTGTTATTGTATGGCCTAAAGAGCCAATTGTAGGGGAATCAGTATTTTGTCCAAAATACGGGTCTGACAAGGATCGCATTTGTCAGGCTTCAAACATGCACGTAAACAGTAAAACTCCTCTATTTATTATTTTATTGTTTTGAGGAGAGTCCACATATGCTGTTTGTTGGATTTAGGGAGTACAGCAGTTAATTATAGCTAAACAAAATTCTGTAGGTAAGGAAGAACACAGAAAACCCAAATGGGATCCTTTAAGCTGTTTACTCCCTGTACCTTTCCCTAGGATTAAACTCACTCGCTTTCCTCTATGGAACGGCGTTCCCCCTCCCTTACCATCCTGGCCTCAAGTCAAGCCCTGTAACTACAAAAGGGAGGCTGGAGACAGCTAACAGAGTGAAGGGTATTGGCTCGGATCAGCCCCTTAACAGCCCACCTGAACAGAGTTCTGTGATTAGTGCTGATGCTGAATAGAAAAAGTTCTGCCAGCTTGAGAAAGAATTGAAACGGTGCAAAAGGGACATTATAAATTCTCCTTTTCCTAAATCTAACTCCATTAACCTCACTAATACTTCCATGTATCCTCTTAGTGAAGTTCCAATGTTATCAGGATATATATGATATGTAAACTTCCTACTTACTAGTGGAGAGGTGGTGAGAAATTTTAAAAGGGAAATGAAATCTTTAATGAAAGATCTTATAGGATTAGCATAACAGTTGGATCAATTCTTGGTCATCTTTAACTTATAAAATACTGGGACTTAATTTGACTGGGAATACCTTAAGAATAACAGGGGTAGAGGGATCAGGAATGATATTTTCACTTTTTGATACTATTGAATTAAAATGGGAAGATAAAATAGTCACAGGGCAATTGTTTGTTATATGTGCCAGAAGCAGGGACCAATTCACTGGGGAGAGATTTAATAGTTAAATTAGGATTGCAGTTGAAAACTTGTGGAATAGGTATAAAGGTGTCAATGAATTTGTTAACAGCTGATGATGAAAAAGAAATAAATCCAATGGTGTGGGCAGGGGAAGGAAACCGGGGTGGACTCACAATTACTCCCTTAAAAACATAACTGTCCAAGGAGGGAGTGAAGCTGTGAAACAGCAACAATATCCTGTACCTTTAGAAAAGATAAGGGGTCTAAATCCTGTAATACAAACATTGGTTAAGAATGGTCTTCTGGAACTCTGTATGTCACCCTATAACACTCCAGTTTTGCCATTACAGAAGGTGGATGGCACCTGTCAACTGGTACAAGATCTAAGAAAAATTAATGAAATAGTTCTCAAGCGACACCCCCTGGTTCCTAGCCCCTATACTTTAATGAATCTGATCCCACACAGACATAAATGGTTTAGTGTAATAGACCTAAAAGATGCTTTCTGGACCTGCGCTTTAGACTCGGAGAGTTGAGATCTTTTTGCCCTTGAATGAGAGGACCCAGAAAGGGGACAAAATAGCAATATAGGTGGATTGTTTTACCCCAAGGGTTCATGGAATGACCTAATTTATTTTTTATTATAATATATTATTATTATATATAGTACACATTATATTATTATATATTATATTATTTTATATTTTATTTTTATTTTAACTAATTAAGTGCTGGATAAAGTTTTGGAAAAGTTTCAGGTTGAAGAGGGGGTAAAGCTGTTAGAGTATGTGGATGATATGCCGATTTGTGGAACAGAGGAGTCTACAGTAAGAGACTGCTAGTAAACTTTTGAATTTCTTGGGGAACACGGGCTAAGGGTGTTTAAAAATAAACTGCAGGATGTGGAAAAAGAAGTCAGATACCTTGGGCATGTAATTTCTGAAGGGAAACAGAGAATAAATTCTGAAAGAATTCAGGGCATTGTGCAGCTTCCTCTGCCCGGGACAAAGAGGGAATTGCAAAAGTTTCTAGGTCTAATTGGATACTGTAGATTATGAGTAGAAGAATATGTACAAAAAACAAAGAGATAGATTGTATCTCAAACTATCAGAGGGAGAACCCAACATATTAAAATGGACAAAAGAGGGAAAAGAATTAGTAGAAGTACTGAAATGGGACTTAATCACAGCTCCTGTGTTAGAACCATTTCACCTTTTTGTAACTGTTAGTGAAGGAGCTGCTTTAGGAGTTCTAACACAAGAATAGGGAAACAAAAGAAAACCTATTGCATACATGCCTAAGCTATTAGACCCTGTATTTCGAGGTTAGCCCGAATGTGTCCAGGTGGTAGTAGCAACTTGCCTTATTGGTAGAAGAGAGTACGTGTGTAGCCTTTGGGGGTGTAAGGAGCAAGTTGTTGAGTTGCTGATAATACGTGTTTCCCCCCCTAAAGAGATTGCTCCACATTTTGAGGCATGATCATTAACGGGGGGGAAAAAAAAAAAGGAACGAGGGCAGGAATCCACTCCTTGACCTCTTAGAAAAGCACAGTGCCAAACCCTCCCCCATGGAGTTGGAGTGGACACAGAGTAATTGGCTCAACTTAGAGGGAGTTGCGGATCATATAAATTCTCTCCAAGTAAAACTTGTATGGGGGAGGGAAAGGGAAAATCAATCATTTGTGCAGTTTGAGGAGCTGCTCTTACTGCTGCCATAGAGATCCGCAACAAACAGCACACGGCAGAAACCCAAATTGTTCAGTCCTTGCAGGAATTGGTTACATACCTGCAGGACCAAGTAGAAGATCTTAGGGGACAGTCAGAAAAAGAAGAACATTCAAAAGTCCTCTTTCAGCAAGCTTTAGAGAACAGTTGGTAAATGAGAGGGAGGTTAATGTTAGTTCCCCAGGTAGTGAATTTTATCCAAGAGAAAATCTGGAGGATGTGAGAGCCCAAAAAGACAAATCCGAAAACCTGGTGACCCTTCTCTGCCCTCCGATAGAAACTGGGCATGCATATGAAGAGAGTGAAGGTGGGTACTCTGATGTTAGTATCGAGGAGGTCCCCTATCCTGCTACCGAGCTGGCCAAATTAAAGAAAGATTTTGGTCACACCCCTAGGAAATCAGAGACAGCGTATGTGTGGAAAGTACCACTAACGGGGAGAACAGATCCTGTTGATTGAAAAGGAATCAGAGGGTTACTGGGGACCTGGAATATTTTTCACCACTGGCAACCACTGTGCCCAGTGGTCCCTTACTCAAAGAGCTGCATATTGGGATGATTACTCCTTGGGACAGCTTATGTTGATTGATTTGCTGCACATTGGTCCTGACCCTTTAACCCTCAAAGAGCCTCTTAACAAATACATCTGGAAGGCTCAAGACGATTAAGGAAAAATGTACAAAAATAAGCATCTGGATTTCACCCACCTTCCAACTTTGGTTAATATGGGACCAGGAAAGTGTTGTTGTTGTTGTTGTTGTTTTCTTTTCCAGTTATGCTTTCTCTAACCCTGGTTCCTCTGGAACCGGGAAGTTCTCTCTCTTTTGTTTTCCAGATGCTAACGAATGCTGATCCTGTTGCTGAGCCTCACGTGTTCCCTTCTCACCCTGCTCCTTTCTCTGGGATCCCTGTGGTATCATTAATGTCACTGTTTCGGATAGGCATCTTCTTCATATTAATATTTGTAATTGCTTGTGCTGACCCTATCACATTCACTGGCTGGTCACAGTCCCGTGCCCATATTGGGCATACTGGGTGTATGGGACTGAATTCTAATTCTAACAGAGGCTTAACCCTTTCAACCATGGTTAAGCACAGTGATGAAATATATTCAGGAAATGAATGGGGCCAGGATAGTACTGGCCGACTCCTGCAACTCTGGGGAGATGCAGGACAAAGAATAAAAATAGGGTGTCAGATGCAACAAGTGATCTATGTGCATTGTAACACCCCTGCAGTCTTCCCTATCAGCACTGGGAACCCATCAGCAGTTCTTTTCTAATGTATTATCTCAATGGGAAAGAATTAATATAAAAGACCACCAGTTAATTGTAGATGCACTTGCCACAACTCAAAATAATGTCTTCCTAGCTCTTAATTGTAGACGGTAAAGGAAACACTTTACCCACTGAAATTTGAAAGGTGATTTGGGACAATGCATACAAATTTGAAAGAGAATTTCAATCTTGGTGGAATCTAGTTAATTTTACTTATGATCCTGTTAATAACTTTGCTACAGCTTTTGTCCTAACAATACACAGTGCTTCGGTACATACCATATACCCAATCATTGTGCAGGGACTGAATCACAGTGGGGTTATGCCCTACTCATTAGAACACAGAGTATGGGCCCAATAAAATGGAAACAAATGGCAAACTGTTGATGTTAGTTCATGTGTTGTATGGGAACAACAAGGATTTATTTGTGAGAGTAATACTGTCAAGACTCAAGACATTTGTCTTGACGCTGAGCAAAATATTTGCCATTTTTAGAGGTATCCCAATTAGACCCCTGAAATAGTGCTCATCTATCTATATTGGAAAAGGATGTGCGTGTACGAGAACCTCTTACAAGTTTATACTCGTAGGTAATATTACTAGAGATACAAGCAGTCATTCAAATGTCTGTGTTTGTAACTTCACTAACATTATGGGATGTGATTTTAATGATTCAGTGCCAGTTATGTCATATCAGTTGTTGCGGTCCAATTGCACATTAATCCAAGATTTGCCACCTGCCCCAATTGGAATGAATCTTGCTTTGGTAAAGAAATTATTGCAACATGACAATCTGTACCAACTGCTAGAATGCATCCAAGATAATGGACAAAAAACCCACTTTGATTACTGTTAACCATGATACAGAAGATATACACTGTGTCCTGGAAAGGGTGAAGAAGGATAGAGAACACCATTGGTGGGAACTGCTCCTTAGATGGTCACCAACAGCAAGAGGAGTTTTTAATTCTGTGCTTCACCCAGTTGTGATCTTCTTAATCCTAACGCTGATGTGTTTATTGCTTGTAATCATATTGTATGTGAAAGTCTGGCACATGCTGAAGTGACTGGCCCAGCCCGAATTACCCAAGGAGACCGAAAGTTGGCCTAGGTATTAGATTACTTTTCCTAGCCTCCTGGTGATCCATGGGTAAGGCGAGTTCTGTTACGCACATTGGCAGCACTCACATTTTGTTCCTTTGCTTTGTGCGATTTTAACATGTATCTTTCCCTTTTCCCCCTATTCCCCTTAATGCTTTTTTTCTTGAAACCACCATGGGACCATGATGACAAAGTTTGCACCGCCGGGTGGTGTGAGAAGTGGGAACAATGCTTGGCTCGAAGCTTGTTCAGAGGCAGCCATCTGGGACATGAGAAGCTGGAGAAAGCTTGGCTCAAAGCCTGTTCAACGATACCCATCCAAGGCATGACCTGCCCAACAAGTTTTTGGAGTTAATGGTTGACTGCCATGAGCACAGCAGTAAGAGGACAGACGCGCTGTTCCTCCTGATGAACAAAAATGTGGGTACCCCGACAGCTACCATCACCATGATGGACAGGACATGATGCGCCTGATAATTGGGGTAGTCGGGCCCGAAGAGTTCCTAGGAAGAATGGGTACCCTCTCCGTGGAACTACAGCTATGTAAATCAACAAGATGTCGCTGACCAACCTGCTGCCTCTTCACGGACCAACGAGACATTGCCAGATTCCCTGGTGGTGACTATCCCTGCTCTGTAAACCGTTTGCTAGAATTTCTTTCTTTACTATCGCTAACTTCCCCATCTTCCCCACATCCCTTAGTAGCTTAAAGCCTGTAGTGATGATTATGCTTTGATTTAAGATTTACTACTTGTTCATACTGGGATGAATCGCACAAGTGTGGAGAAATTGTTATTCATAATGATCATTATATATTAGAGTATGGAGAATAGCAGAATGATTATTTTTTTTACAAATTATTATTAATCATCAAGTCGGGTTAGTAAGGTAATTTTTTAATATATATATATTAGAAGTGTTTCATAGTCTGGTGCAAAACCACAAAAGGGTAAAAAGAAAAAGAGGGGGAATTGTGAGAGGTAGATTGTGTTTTTGCAGTGGAAGTTTCTAGTATTTTCTGTATATAGTATAGGATAAGTAACCTTTTACAAAGAAAACTCCCGAACAGAGTAAAGTTGAGACCGGGGCGTTCCGACCTAGGTAAAATTGGCATAGGCAAAAAGTTCAAAACATATCTGAAGACAATGGGTTGGTAACCGTAGCCATGGAAGTGTAAATGTAGCTATGGAAGTGTAACGCAGCAACAGCGTCAGAAGATTGTGAGCCTGAGATGCTGAACCAATGAGTGCCAGGAGAGGCATTACCTGCGTCGGACTCAGGGTATATAACAGAATGGATCTTACTGACTAGTTGCACAATTTCTCCCTTGTCAGTAGGGGGTGTGCACCCATTATTGCAATAATGAATAAACTGCTCTTCACAGAGATCTTTGCCTGATTAGAAATTTTTGATCTTGAGCATGTTTCTCACATCTGGTACCCTTGAAACATCTGTACTACTCTCTGTGAGTCTTTGAGTCTACACAATCGCCAGAAGGAGTGAAATGCCATTGAAGCATTTCAGTGTCGCTGTGAGATCAAGCAAGACACTTGGTGATGGCCTATGTGGGACTGATGGAACATAAGATGGACCTGTACCAAACAACTGCATGCCTCCAGTAACACCACCAAGCACTGGCCCATGAGAGAACATGAACTTCAACCACAAACCAATCATCAATCGTCTTAGATTATGTCAACCTGCATCGCAACGGGCAATTGTATAGGCATCGCAGTGTGTTGGATCCCTGTATTAGAGGAGGCTAACCCTTCAGCTGACTCAATCATTGATTCATGCCACAAAGGGGTGGAGTGTATGGGAACTGTTGAGTCATGGCCTGAACCTCTGATTGATCACCTGAGGCAAGCACTGAGTCAGCCCTGGGAGCACAGGTGAAGGCAATTCACCTGTGTGACCTGAAGGGGTGGAGCCTGGCTCCACCTCTCTTAGACTCCATTGAAGGGCTGACTGCCAGTGTGGAAGGGTCTCTGGTTGGTGATTCTTCCCTTGTGGAGTCCTTTCTGTATGCCTAAATATTTGGAGACTGGTGAGTGTGTTTACTTTTTCTGTGATATACCATTCTGTCCGCGGTGGTCCCTTTGTTGTTACAGTTCTGTATCGCCTTTCCACTGCATTAATCTTTCTGATTGTAACAAGGCTAAACATGTGTTTGTTCTTTTTAATGGGTTTAAGAGTATTTCTTGTCATTATGCTATGTTTGCCTTGTCACTTTTCTTATGTTTAGAGTGTTGTCTATCGAGGCCTTGATTGAGTTATTATGATTATGCTATTAATATATTTAGTGTAATTATTTTATTGTATGGTAATGGTATGCTAATAAACAAAAAAGGGGGAATTGTGGGAATACAAGAAAGACTATTCAGAGTAGCAGCTGTTAAGCAAGATAAATAGCATGAGAACCAAGGACATCTCTAAAAGAAGAGAAAAAGCAAAAGGAATGGCTCATGGCTCTGATTGGACAATTGCCTGCATACACGGTTAAGGAGTGTTTGTAGAATACTCTGTTGATATGTAAAGGTGGATGGGAAAGTTGTAGGGGCAGATGGGAAAGCTAAAAAAAGAAACTTGTGAATGTATATAAGTGATGTGGGTACTTGTAATAAATGATTTGGATTGTTCACATCTAAGTCTGTGCATCAGATGCTGCAGGGGTGATTTTGAAATTTCTGATAGTCCTCCAACTGCCTCCATAGCTGGAGGAGGATACGATTGGGCTGGCAATCAATTTTCGCAAATTGAACCCCTGCCCGGATTAAGTTGTTAAACACTTGTTTTTGGGATACCTGTATGGGTCCCGATTGAGGAGTCCATGGGCTGGATCTCCTGGTTTTTAGTTACGGGGAGGACCTCAGCCCCTTCCTATGTTTGGATATTGCACCTGATCCAAAGGTGCTCTGTCTCCCATATATCAGCCACCAATTGGGCATCCTGTTGGATAATGGTCTCCAAGGCCACTAAGGGGTTCAGTATGGACACCAGTGTGCCATACTAGTGGGGAGGAGCTAGTTGTAATATGAGGTCCCTCATCCCTGCCAAAAACTTAACCAACTTTGGACTCTCAAACGCATCGTCATATATTGCCTCTTTCATTCCTAATTCTCTAATACAATTTTGAAGTTCCTCCATTGAGGTCCATAGAACAGTATTTATTGGAACATCACTTTTGTTTGGCCATGTGATTCTACATGCTGCCATTACCCATTGAATTGGGGAATGGTTTTTGTCATTATGCACTACAGTGGCATATAGCCTTTGTCTGAGAGCCAGATGTGTGGTAATGGATGCCAGTTTAGAAATCTCGGGCCCATTAATTACCACAATTTTGGCCCCCATGTCCCATAATCTCAACAGCCAAGCTGATATGCTTTCTCATGGTCTTTGCTTAAATTTTTGTAACACATCCATGAGCTCGGTGGCTGTGTACTGGCACGCTGTTACATGTAATGTGGTATGTGTAGGGGGCCACTCTTCAGGTGCCAACCCTGCTGGTCTGTCTGGGATTTTCTTTGTCTTCTGAGTTATTACTGGCTTTATTTCTAGAGGATCTGAGGTTCCCAGATACTCTAGTTGGCTTTTAGTTTGCTTGGCCGCCTTGGGTTCAACTAGGATCCAAGAATCCCACTGATCTAAGACTCTTTCCCCTTCTAGTGATATGGGTCTTAATTTCAAAGGGGAAATTCCATTTAAAGGTGGGGCAGCTTGCCCTGTCCAAGATGTATTTTTATTTTCTAGCTGTCTAATACAAGCTTTCAAAAGCTTGTTTTCATCTTTTATGTCTTCTTCTGAGGCATGATATGCATTAATAACAAGAAGCAGCGGCCATGCCATGGCAGATGCTGTTACTATTTTTTCCCCGGTTATCAGAAAGTTTTGTTCTAATTTATTCAGGAAATCAGCCATTTTTGACGGGGATTTAATAATGGGACCATTGTCCCTTATAGGTCCCCATTCTTCAATAATTCGAGCAGCACTTAGCCACGGGGAACCTAAGAATCCCTGGGTTTACCCTGGGAGATCCTCATTGGGTGTATTTGGGGTCCCAGTGACCATCCAACGCATAATTTTTTTTAAGATAATCCATCATAAAAAAAGTACCTGCCTGGCTTGCCAAATGTAGCAATTGGACAGATCAATACAATGGGAAAGGCATTACAACAAAGGTTTGATGACAGAAGGACTGGCACAATTGAGAAGTGCCATTAAGGAAGGGAAAAGGATCATAGAATCATAGAATTGCTCAGGTTGGAAAAGACCTTAAAGATCATCAAGTCCAACCACAACCTAACCAAGACTAAACAGCCCCAGTTCCTTCAGTCGCTCCTCATAGGGCATATTCTCCAAGCCCTTCACAAGCTTTGTTGCCCTTCTTTGGACCTACTCCAGCACCTCAATGTCCTTTTTGTACTGAGGTGCCCAAAACTGAACACAGTACTCAAGGTGAGGCCTCACCAGTGCCGAGTACAGGGGCAGGATTACTTCCCTAGTCCTGCTCGCCACACCATTCCTGATACAAGCCACGATGCCATTGGCCTTGGCTACCTGGGCACGCTGCCGGCTCATATTCAGCCGACTGTCCATCAGACAGCTTTCCAACCACTCCTCCCCAAGCCTGTAGGGTTGCCTGGGGATGTTGTGAGCAAAACGCAGGACCCAACACTTGGCCCTATTGAAACTCATACAGTTCAGTTTATCTTGGCCTATCGATCCAGTCTATCCAGGTCCCTCTGTAGTGCCCTTCTCCCCTCAGGCAGATCAACACTCCCTCCCAACTTGTTGTATGCAAACTTACTGAGGGCACACCCAATCCCCTCATCAAGATCGTTAATAAAGATGTTAAATAGAAGCGGCCCCAGTCCCGAGCACTGGGGGACACCACTCGTGACCAGCCACCAACTGGATTTAACTCCGTTGACCACAACTCTGGGCCTGGCCATCCAGCCAGTGTTTCACCCAGCAGAGCTTCAAAATTGCTCAAAAGAGTCCAGGTTCACAGGAGAAAGCATCACAATGGAGAGATAACCATACCAGAAGATTCTTGGTACACAGGTGAAAGCTTCTACAAGGAGAGAGCTCCAATAAGAGATCCTTCTCTTGCTGCAGTCAGCCCTTAAATGAGGTCTAAAAGAGGTGGAGTCAGGCTCCACCCCTTCTGGTCCCACAGGCTAATTGCCTTCACCTGTGTTCCCAGGGCTGATGGTCCTTTATCCAGGTGCTCAATCAGTGGTTCAGGCCATGACTCAACAGCTCCCATACGTTTACATTATCCCTTTTTGTTAGTAGATCATATCATAGCTTTAAGTAAGGAAGTGTTTGAGTACAGTAGAGAACCAAAATATGTTAACTTCAGTGCCATTATTAAACTTTTGTAAGGCATTGTATATGATGTTGTCGTGATCGTTCTGTTCAGGCTGTATCAACCCTTGCGAAACTGATCAATTACCTGATCAGGGCCAAGAACTGCATAACACACCAATATGATGAGCAGGAAAATGGCAAAATGGCGTTTAATCACACGTGGCATCCATTTAAGTACACTCTTGTTCTACTTCGTCTACACCCCCTAAAGGTGCATTGTCCAATTACAGAGCTGAGGGGGGCCACTATCCCGTGACATCCCGTAGCCTCGCTGTCGCCTAATACAACAATATGAATTCTTTGTAAAGCATTTATCATCCTTCCCGACACCCCCACTCCCTCTTTTCCTCTCTGCTTGCTATATTTTCATTACGACCATAGTCATTGATACTCAACACCTGCAATCTTTGAACCACGGGGTTGTGTGAGACCCTGTACAAAAACTCCTTTTGTCTCAAAGATTGCTGTGGAGTGCAAGGACAACTGGAGGCATCTCTGCCTACACAGGGGTGTCAGGAACAAGGAAGAAAAGGGGAATGTCTTGATGCTTATCACCTTCTGGGCTACTCCCAAGATGCAGTGGCTTGGCCTTGTGTGGATGCCCCAGCTTCTCTGATGTGGATAAGCCCGCACCGGACTGTTGCACCTGTGTTGGACGTGCCGTTACTATGAGCAACCCAAGGAGAACCAGACACTGTGTGTGTGTATATATATATATATATATATATATGGATACTGCAAAAACTTTGTGCTCGCTTTTCCCTTGTTGTGTTTTCCTTCCGCCTAAGATCAGTTGAGAAAGAGAATCTGCACCCCCCAACCCTGCTGCTAACCAGACTGAGTAAATTTGCTGATGACACCATGTTGGGAGGATGGGTTGATGTGCCTGAGGGTAGGAAGGCCCTACACAGGGATCCGGATAGGCTGAATGGATGGGCTGAGGCCAATTGTATGAGCGTCAGCGGGTTGTGGGCTGGTTCGGCCCAGTTCCATGGCTTGCAGAGCGAGGGGACACATGGACCCACACCCCGGGAACGGGAAAGGGGAGAAGGGTAGAGAGATGGACCTAAAACCAAAGCAGCGGCAACGATCTGATGAGAAACTAAATTACTAAAAAAGATATTGGAATGCAAGATAACACACTATAATACAATATAATTAGAATTTGTCATGGTTTTTTAATTTTGTTATCAGTATTCCACATCATAAAATCATGTAAAGCACGGGGAATTAAAGAGTTAATACTCCAGTTCCGTGGACTAACAACTTTCCGGATACCTGGTTCTCAGAAGAGAAGAAGAACTAAATACCTCAGAAGACTTTGCGTTGAGAGGGGAAGATACATCACAGGAGGAAGTCATGGGGCACTCTCTGCCTGGCAGTGCATGGGTGTGCTCCCCAGCTGTGCGCCTTTAGTTCAAAGTAAGGTTTTCCATTTCAGACACTCTCTCATTTTATTTGATTTATTAGCCTCAATTCCAATTATATAGTATTATATTGTGTTATCTTGCATTCAGATATCATATTTAGTAAAATTAAGTTTCCTCCTTAGACTGTTGCCACTGTTCTTTTTTGTTTTGGGCCCATCTCCCATCCCCCTATCCTTCCCCTTTTCCCTTTCCACTTTTTTTTTTTTTTTTGGCTGGCAGGCCTGCAGGCCTGCTGCCCCCTGTCACGGACACAGACTGATCTAGATAACTCTGTGACAGAACTGAAGCTAATAAAACAATTAAATGAGAGAGAGCATACGAAAAACTGAAGACCTTACTCTAAGTAAGCAGGGTGATACAGCACCTGCAATGGAGACAAGCCAGGCGATCGAAAAAGGGGAGGGAAAGTGATATGTGAACAGTTGTTATCTTTCCCTCTGAACGGAAAACAGAAACAGAACAACTCACAGTCCTCTGGGGGATGTAGTTCTTCTCTTCTGGGACTGGTACCCAGAACCGGAGCATTAACTCTTTAGCTACCAGTGCACTACCTGATGATATTATGTGGAATTTTTTCGGGAGTGCCATGTCGCCATAGGACTTGTTTCTCCAGACCCAATATGGTGTTTCAGGTGGTAGCTTGGGGTGCTGCATATATTTCAAGCCACCTAGTGGTTGCCTCCACCATGGTGAGCACATAACGCTTACCATTGCAAGTTCATGGCAAGGTGGTATAATCAACCTGCCACGCCTCCCCATATTTATACTTCTGTCATTCCCTTTCCCCCCAAAGAGGTTTGATCCTCTTCACTTGTTTAATTATGGCGCATGTGTCGCAGTCATGAATAACCTGTGCAATAGCATCCATAGTTAAGTCCACCCCTCGGTCTCTAGCCCACTTATATGTTGCATCTCTTCCTTGATGGCCCAAGGTCTCATGGGCCCACCGAGCCAGAAACAATTCACTCTTGTTTTGCCAGTCCAAGTCTATTTGAGCCACCTCAATTTTGGCAGCTTGATCAACGTGATAGTTATTTTGTTGTTCTTCAGTAGCCCTGCTCTTGGGCACATGAGCATCTACATGGCACACGTTTACAACCATGTTCTTTATTCGGGCAGCAATATCTTTCCACAGTTCAGCAGTCCTAATAGGTTTACCCCTCTGCTGCCAGTTGTTTTGCTCCCACTGCTGTAACCACCCCCATAAGGCATTTGCCACCATCCATGAGTCAGTATAAAGATAAAGCATTGGCCACCTCTCCCATTCAGCAACATCTAAGGCCAGCTGGACAGCCTTTACCTCTGCAAATTGGCTTGATTCTCCTTTACCTTCAGTGACCTCTGGAACTTGTTTAGGGCTCCACACAGCAGATTTCCATCTGCAATGCTTTGCCACAGTACAACATGATCCATCAGTGAACAGGGCAAATTTCTTTTCATTTTCTGGTAGTTCATTGCATGGTGGGCCTTCTTTAGCACGCGATACCTCTTCTCCTGGTGATGTTCCAAACTTTTTACCTTCAGGCCCGTCCATAATCACCTCTAAGATTCCTGGATGACTAAGGTTCCCCATCCGAGCTTGTTGTGTCATCAGCGCAATCCACTTACTCCAAGTGGCATCAGTAGCATGATGGGTGGAGGGAACCATTCCTTTAAACATCCAGTTCAGCTCTGGCAGTTGCAGTGCTAGAAGGAGCTGCGTTTCAGTACTGATTACTTCGGAAGCAGCCCGATCCCACTTCTACATAGCTAAGTTCTCCTTTTCTGTTGGAGTGTAGCACTCTTCTGATCCCCTGTATGCTTGACTCCAGAATCCCAGGGGTCAGCCTCAGGTCTCTCCTGAGGCTCTTTGCCATAAACTCCATGTGGGACCTTTCTCTCCAGAAGCGGTGTAGAGGATGTTCTTTACATCCTGTCCTGTCCGTACTGGCCTCAGGGCCACGACACAGGCTATCTCCTGTTTAATCTGCTCAAAAGCCTGCTGCTGCTCAGGACCCCATGTAAAATTATTCTTCTTCCGCATCACCTGATAAAGGGGGCTTTCAGTGAGGCTGTAGTTTGGAACATGCATTCTCTAAAAGCCCACTACACCCAGAAAAGATTGTGTCTCTTTCTTGCTAGTGGGTGGAGACATAGCAGTGATTTTGTTGATCACATATGCTGGAATGTGACGATGCCCATCTTGCCACTTTTTACCTAGGAACTGAATTTCCTGGGCAGGTCCTTTCACTTTGTTTTGCTTAATAGCGAAACCAGCTCTCAGAAGAATTTGGCTTATTCTCTCTCCTTTCTTGAAAACTTTGTCTGATGTATCGCCCCACAAAACAATATCATCAAATACTGCAGGTGCTCAGGAATACTGCCCTGTTCCAGTGTAGTTTGGATCAACCCATGGCAAATGGTTGGGCTGTGTTTCCAGCCCTGGGGCAAACGTTTCCAAGTATACTGAATGCTCCTCCAGGTGAAGGCAAACTGTGGCCTACATTCCATGGCCAGAGGAATGGAAAAGAAGGCGTTAGCAATGTCAACGGTGGCATTCCACTTGGCTGCTTTTGACTCCAGTTCATACTGGAGTTCTAACATGTCCGGTACAGCAGCACTCAGTGGGGGTGTGACTTCATTCAGGCCATGGTAGTCTACTGTCAGCCTCCATTCTCCACTGGCTTTATGCACTGGCCATATGGGATTGTTAAAAGGTTAGTGAGCTTTGCTTATCGTTCCCTGACTCTCTTGTTGACAAATCAACTTATGGACAGGGAGCAAGGAATCCCTGTTGCTGCGGTACTGCTGTCTGTGCACTGTTTTTGTAGCAGTCGGTACCTGTTGCTCTTTTACTCGTAGCACGTCCACAACAGACAGATCTTCTGACAGGCCAGGCAAAACTGACAGCTGCTTAACGTCATCTGTATCTACAGCAGTTATTCCAAAGGCCTATCAATAACCCTTGGGATCCTTAAAATATCCCCTTCTAAGGTAATCAGTTCCAAGTATACAGGGAGCCCCTGGGCCAATCACAATAGGTTGTATTTGCCAGTCTTTACCAGTGAGGGTTATTTTGGCCTCCAACATAGTCAACTCTCAGGAACCCCCAGTCACCCCATGAATATAAATTGATTTTGTCCCTTCATGACTCGAGGACATTAGAGTGCACTGTGCACCTGTGTCCACCAGTGCCTTATATTTCTGTGGTTCTGATGTGCCAGGCCATCAAATCCACACAGTCCAATACACTCTGTTGTCCCTTTCCCCCCTCGGCTGGCCCCTCTATTTGTTACTTCTATTGTGGGAATACAAGAAAAACTGTTCAGAGCAGCAGCTGTGGAGCAAGATAAACAGCATGAGAACGAAGGACACCTCTAGAAGAAGAAAGAACATCTCGGCTCTGATTGGATAAGCGCCTGCGTGAACGGTTGAAGAGTGTTTGGTAGAATGCTCTGTCGACATGTTAAGGTGGATGGGAAAGTTGTGGGGGTGAATGGGAAAGCTAGAAAAAGAAAACTTGTGAAGGTATATAAGTGATGTGAGAACTTGTAATAAACGATTTGGATTGTTCGCATCTGAGTCCGTGCATCAGACACTGCACTCTATCGTTCTTCTTCTGTGAGGCATGATCAGAGTCCTTACGGCTTTTGCAGTGTCCTGCAGCAACTGGAGCAGTCACCTTTTTGGAGAAGTTCACCTTGGTGGTTGATCTGTCTTGTAATTCTTTTACCCGTGCTCATAGTGCAGGACTGGGTTTTTTATGCCACTTTTTCATATCTTCTCCGTGGTCACGTAGGTAACACCACAAGGCAATATGTGACACATTCTTACTGTTGTCACTTGCTCGAGCAGGAGGTCATTTTCTTTTGATAGCTGAGACGTTGGATGATGCAGGTTGAAAGGAAAACGATTTCATCAGGCCCTCCAGTAGGCTGTTTTGATAATCTTGATCCGCATGAGGTGTATCTGATACCACCATGGGTTTATCAGTGTCGTCACAATAAAACAGTAGACAGTTCATCCATCGTATTGTATGGGAACTGTTGAATCACAGCCTGAACCTCTGATTGACCACCTGAGGCAAGCACTGAGTCAGCCATGGGAGCCCAGGTGAAGGCAATTCACCTGTGTGCTCGGAAGGGGTGGAGCCAGGCTCCACCTCTCCTAGACCCCATTTAAGGACTGACTTCCACTAAGGAAGGATCTCTTCCTGGAGATTGCTCCTTCTGGAGTCTTGTGAGCCTACAACACTGGTGAGCACCTTTCCTCTCTGTTTTACTGTTCTTACTTGCCTAACTTCTCTATATACTGGTTAACTTAACAACCTGTTAACCTTACGACCTGTTAACTTTACAGTATCTTTTTGATTACTCTCCATTCTGTCCAGTTTTTCAGTTACTTTTGCAATGGCTGAAACACAAGCTCATATAGGGGTTAAATATAACTAAATGTAATGAAGTCTATTAATCAGTTCATTTAAAAAAGGTCTTCTTTGCCCTCTGCCATACATTGCTGCTAATGTACTGGTGTACTTTCCTGGTGCAGTTCTTGTGTATTTACGCCAGATATTTAGTGTTCATCTGACTCTCTCGGGATCATGCTCTTAGTTTGGATCATCAGGAATGAATGTGTGGTCATGTAACATTTCCACCACAGCACATTCTCTCAAGTAATGGATGCCTTTTTCCATAGCAGTCCGTTTCTTTATCTCAGGCATCAAATAATCTTTGAAGGGGTATTTTTCTTTTATGGCTAACAACATCTGCTTTCAGAGGGTGAAGGCCTCGTCCTGACATGTATTAATACCTCTGTCAATGGCTGAGTCCCTAGCAATGCTACCCAGTTGGCCAGCTTCTCTGATATCTAGCAGCACACTGTTGGCCCTATTGTCCCATCATCGAAGTAACCAGGTGACAGTGGATTCATTTGGGTGGCGTGAAAAGTCTTTTCTCAAACCTCGAATTTCAGTCATTTTCAGAGGTCGAATAGTAATGGTGACGATGTCTTCCTCGCCTCCTACTCTTTCAGTACTTGTTATTGCCCTCCTGGACATTGGTGACTGCGATCTTATTGGGGTTCTAAGCCCTCTCTCTGGATTCCCTGGATCTCGGAGCCACTCCTCTGGACCTCTTTCCTCCTCTTCTCTTACACTGTCTGCTTCCTCTACTTTCTCCTCCTCCTCTTTCTTCCGTTCTAAATGAGATGATGCTCGTTTAATTTTCCGTTCTCTTACAGGGGCAACTGACATCGATTCTGGTGCCTCCTGTAATCGATCAGGTTGTTCAGTTTCAGTGCTCTTTCTCTCCTGCTCAGCTCGGAGTCTGTCTTGTTCGGTTAGGAGGAGGTCTCGTTCAGCTTGGAGGGTGACTTGTTGAGATTTAAGTTTGACTTGTTCAGTTTGGGGAGTGTTTAATTTGGATTGGAGGATGTTCCGCTCGGTTTGGAGACTGTCAAGCTTGGACTGGAAAGTGTCTCGTTCAGTTTGGAGGATGTCCTGTTTGGATCAGAGGGTGTCTTGTTCGGATTGGAGACTGTCTAGTTTGGTTTGGAGGGAGTCTCACTCGATTTGGAGGGTGTCTTGTTGAGATTGAAGGCTGTCTTGTTCTGTTTGAAGGCTGTTGAGTTTAGATTTAAGGGAGTCTTGCTCGGTTCGGAGAGTGTCTTGCTTGGGCTGGAAGGTGTCTCGCTCGGGCTGGTGGGTGTCCCATCGAGATTGGAGATTCTTTCTCTCAGCTCAGATATCTTCCCTTTCAACTTGGAGTCTTTCCTTCTCAGCTCGGAGACACTCTTGCCAGATTCAGAGATTCTCTTTTTTAGACTAGGAGACTCTCTTTCTTGCCTAGGAGATTCTCCCTCTCGGTTTGGACTCTCTCCTGAAACTTTCTCTTTCAGCACAGAGACTCTCCCTTTCATCTTGGAGACTCTCTTGCTCAGTCTGGAGATTCTGTTCTTGACAAGAAGACTCTCTTTCTGAACCTGGAGATTCTCCCTCTTGGTGCAGAGACTCTCCCTTTCATTTTGGAGACTCTCTCGCTCAATTTCAGAAACTCTCTCCCTCTCTGGGATAATATTGAATAAGGCCTGATAACCATAAGCCAGGCCCCAAATAATTTGTGCCTCCTCAGATCTGTCTGAGCCGCAACGTCCTGGTCTCAAATATCTGCTTAGGCTCTCAGGACATTGCAGGTGTTCAGGAGTCAAGTCCCATGACACCGGGGAGGCCCATCTCTCTAAAGTCTCTCCCAAGTCCCTCCACACCCCCTGCCACTCTGTATCCTTTGGCTCTGGGGAAAGCTTCCGCAGAATATTATAAATGAAGATACTGATGAAGAGTACATTCAGAGAGACTGACAAGATGATCATATGAGCATTCAAAAAACGCATAAAGGATTCAAGGGAGAGACTGGGAGGCTATTTAAAAATCACAAGTTCTGTAGAATTAGCAGCTCCCTCTGGAAACAGTTCTAAAAGAGAAAGCAAAATCTTTTTTTTTTTTTTTCTCTTTACAAAAGCAAACTAGCAGCACCTAGAAAGTTTACAAATATCCCAGAATACTAGCAGTCTGCCTGGTCTTTCAAGGTCTTGTTTTCAGTTACAGTACCCGGCAGTACTGATAAGCTTTTCCAAAGAAGCTCTACGAGAGCAGAGATTCATTCTAAAAGCCAAAAAGCAGCCTATGCCCGCATTCTCCACCAAGAATGTCAACTGTTTATGGGCTGGTTCGGCCTGGTTCTGTGACTAGTGGGGCGGGGGGACCCACGGACCCACGCCTCAGGAAAGGGAAAAGGAAAAAAAGGGAAAAGTGTAGAGAGATGGACCTAAAAACAAAACAGTGGCAATGACCTGAGGAGAAAAAAAATAATTTACTAAATAAGATATCGGAATGCAAGATAACAGACTATAATACAATATAATACAATATATTTAGAATTGAAGCTAATAAATCAAATAAACTGAGAGAGAGTGTCTGAAAGCCGAAGGCCTTACTCTAATGCTGTGACGAGACAGCACCCGCAACAGAGACGAGCCAGACGATCAAAAGGGGAGGGGAAGTGCTCTACGAACAGATTTTATCTTTCCCACTGAGCAGAAAACAGAAACACAAATAACGCGAAGTCCTCTGGTGTGGCAACCAGGCACGGACTCAGATATGAATGATCCAAATCATTTATTACAGGTTCTCATGTCACTTATATACGTTCACAAGTTTTCCTTCTTTAGTTTTCCTATCCTCCCTTACAACTTTCCCATCTGCCTTTACATGTCAACAAAGCAGCCAGCAAACACTCCTTAACCGTGCATACAGGTGCTTATCCAATCAGAGCCATGGGCTATTTCTTTGCTTTTCTCTTCTTCTAGAGATGTCCTCGGTTCTCAGTCTTGCTTTCTCCTGCTGTTTATCTTGATTCACAGCTGCTGCTCTGAATAGTCTTTCTTGTATTTCCACACTCTGGAGTATCTAGTATGTATCATAGAATCATAGAATGGCCTGGGTTGAAAAGGACCACAATGATCATCTAGTTTCAACCCCTCTGCTATGTGCAGGGTCGCCAACCACTAGACTACACTGCCCAGAGCCACATCCAGCCTGGCCTTGAATGCATCCAGGGATGGGGCATCCACAACCTCCTTGGGCAACCTGTTCCAGTGCGTCACCACCCTCTGTGTGAAAAACTTCCTCCTAATATTGAAACTAAACCTCCCCTGTCTCAGTTTAAGACCATTCCCCCTTGTCCTATCAGTATCCACCCTCGTAAACAGCCATTCCCCTTCCTGTTTATATGCTCTCTTCAATACTGGAAGGCCACAATGAGGTCTCCCCGGAGCCTTCTCTTCTCCAAGCTAAACAAGCCTAGTTCCCTCAACCTTTCTCCATAGGAGAGGTGCTCCAGCCCTCTGATCATCTTCGTGGCCCTCCTCTGGACCCGCTCCAAGAGCTCCACGTCCTTTCTGTGCTGGGGGCCCCAGGCCTGGACACAGTACTCCAGATGGGGCCTCACAAGAGCTGAGTAGAGGGGGACAATCACCTCTCTCTCCCTGCTGGCCACCCCTTTTTTAATGCAGCCCAGAACACAGTTGGCCTTCCGGGCTGCAAGCACGCACTGCTGGCTCATGTCCAGCTTCTCATCCACCAGGACCCCCAAGTCCTTCTCAGGGCTGCTCTCAAGGAGATCTTCCCCCAGTTTGTATAAATACCTGGGATTGCCCCGACCCAAGTGCAGCACGCTGCACTTGGCCTTATTGAACATCATTAGGTTCACATGGGCCCACTTCTCCAGCCTGTCCAGGTCCCTCTGGATGGCTTCCCTTTCTTCCAATGTATCGACTGCACCGCTCAGCTTGGTGTCATCTGCAAACTTGCTGAGGGTGCACTCGATGCCATCGTCTATGTCATTGATGAAGATGTTGAAGAGCACTGGTCCCAAGACCGACCCCTGAGGGACACCGCTTGTGACCGGCCTCCACCCTGACACAGAACCATTAATCACAACCCTTTGGCTGCGTCCAGCCAACCAGTTCTTAAATCCATCGAACAGTCCATCCTTCAAATCCATACCTCTCCAATTTAGAGAGAAGGATGTGGTGAGGGACCATGTCAAAGGCTTTGCAGAAGTCCAGGTAGATGACATCCATCGCCCTTCCCCTGTCCACTGAAGCCGTCACTCCATCATAGAAGGCCACCAGATTGGTCAGGCAAGATCTGCCCTTGTTGAAGCCATGCTGGCTGTCTCAAATCACCTCTTTGTCTCGTATGTGCCTTAACATAGCTTCTAGGAGGATCTGCTCCATGATCTTCCCAGGCACAGAGGTGAGGCTCACCGGCCTGTAGTTCCCCGGGTCTTCCTTTCTCCCTTTCTTAACAATGGGACTAATGTTTCCCTTTTTCCAGTCACTGGGGACTTCACTGGACAGCCATGATTTTTCAAATATGATGGAGAGCGGCTCGGCAACCACATCAGCCATCTCTTTCAGAAACCTAGGCTGGCTATCATCCGGCCCCATGGACTTATACACATTCAATTTCATGAGGAGGACTCGGACTTGTTCCACTGTTACAGTAGTTGTAATGTAGTTCTTCTCTTCTGAGAACCAGGTACCTGGATCTAGCAACGATCCACGGAACTGGAGCATTAACTCTTTAACTTTCAGTGCACTGCATGATGTTATGAAATGGCTAGACTGATGGGCAACATGTGAAATCTATTCGGTGGAGATCCGTACGCATGCAGCAACTCCTGCGGTGCAAACATCTTAGCCAGGAGGCTGGCCCAACTGACGGCCACCCAGAATACAGAGACGCGCGCGGTAGTCTGAAGGGCCTGAGGGTGGGTATCTCACAGCCATCCGGAATCCATCGGTCAGGCCCAGGTTAGCAGCACACTTCTCGCCAACAATCATCAAACGCCCAAGAAGCTGGAGAAGGAAATAACGTTACGTAAC
>JACDJE010000814.1:55777-111456 GCA_016647715.1 Pavo muticus
TTTTTTTTTTTTTTATACCCCCCTCCCTGCCCCCAGCTAGACAGTAACGGACTACAAATCGGGCACAGAAGCCGAATTTGTCTCGAGGTTCCAGCCCCCTATTATATCTTCGGTCAACATCAGTCTTTCTGGCAGAAAAGAAAAACTCAATGTAGGCTTTGTGTAGACTTCTTTTTTTTTTTTTACCCCTTTCTCCTCCCACATTTTCATAGGTTCCTTCTGCTCCAAACACAGAGCAATTTTCAATGAAAACAAAACCACCTCCATTCTCTTACAGAAAGAAACAGCGTGTGAAATAGGAGTTGCAGTCAGTCAGGCCTGTTGGACCACCGCAGTCTTAACAATTGCTAAGGTTGAATGCATGAGCTTTCTGATAGTGTTGTTATCAATTTGTTTTCCAAATCAAGTACTTGCAGGCTGTTGAGGCTTTTTGTGAGAAGAGTACAGTTGACCAATGTAGTTATGTCACTGGTGCCACAGACATTCCATAAAATCCACTATGGCATGGAGGGAGCCTGTCAGGCAGCATTTTACTCCTCTGGTTCCTGCAAGACAGAAAACCTACGTTCCAGTCCGAAAATAACTGGTGTTAAAACAGGGGGAAAAAAAATCCATCAAAGGCTGCACACATTCAGTGGACTGTGATTCATGCTGGAATACACTCCATCAGCTATCATTTCCCCTACCTGAGCACTTCCCTCTCCCTCAGTGATGGTTATAATATCAATCCCTGCCTGTATGGCCCCAGCCCAATATTTAAGAACCTGAATGACTGAGGCAAAGTCACTATCCATGGTAGAGAGAATATCATCCTGTGTTGCTGGTGTTTTCAGACTCTCCTACATAACTTTGAAAATATTACAGTAATTTTTGATTTAGTCATACCACTTTTGGATGGAAGCGTGCTGTGCCACCTCATCAGGGGAGGGGTGCCAGGTACCACAGATTTAATAACCTCTTAATACTATGGGTTTGACAATACATGTGATTAAGAGATCTTTACTTTTTGCAGTGAGCTTTCTAATATACATCTACCTTTTGTCCCCCTGCTTGCTTGAAAGGGACAAAGGTGTCAGATTTCCACTGGTCCCAGCACCTTTGCAGATTCCAAGGGAGTGGGGCGAGGGGGAGCGCTAGGAGACTGGGCATTGCTCCTGTTGAACTTTTGTTCCAGCCATCCACAAACTAACTTCTCTAGTTTTTCCTTGGTAATCTATCCATCACATCTCACAAAATGCCCTTCCATCAGCCCAGAGTCCAGAGCCCATTACATTTATGGTTTATATTTCTACCACTGGGTTTTATGGAAAGAGGGTCTTTAAGGCTTGTTATGTCCCATGTTGGATGGACTGGGGGCAGAGCTAACCACTGTACATCTTTCTTTAGAGACCTTTAGTCTCAGGTCTAACAGTGGGAAGATGGGCAATTGGACCATACTTTGGTCATAGTTTATTAACTCTTGAGTGACCTCCTCCCATATCCACCTATTATTCCCCAAGTGCTGACAATCAGGGGTTACTGTTCCTTCTAACTCTGCCCAGACTCTCCCTCCCCAAGATATAGCCTTTATTTTCCTTGCAGTTGTATACCTATAGGTTTTAACAATTCTGGAAGCCCCCTAATTAAAGGGGTCATCCTCTCACGACTGACAGGCATCAACACAGAGGATCATAAAATGGCTTGGGTTGGAAGGGACCCCAAGGATCATCAAGTCCCAACCCCCCTGCCACAGGCAGGGCCACCTGTGAGAGAGCGAGTGAGCAAGAATCTCGGGACTGAGAGAGAGAGAAAGTAAGAATCTAGGCACTGAGAGAGAGAGAGAGAGAGAGAGAGAGAATATCATGGCTGAGAGAGAGAGAGGGAGAAAGAATATCAGAGCTGATAGAGAGAATGAGAGCAATAATGTCAGTGGTGAGAGAGACCGTGAAAGAATATTGGCACTGAGTGAGCAAGTGAGAGAGAGAATCTGGCACTGAGAGAGAGAGAGCAAGAAAGAATCTCAGCACTGAGAGAGAGAGAGAGCATAAAAGAATCTCGGCGCTGAGAGAGAGCGAGAGAGAGCGAAAGAAAATCTCAACATTGAGAGAGAGCGAGCGAGAATCTTGACACTGAGAGAGCGAGACGGCGAGAATCACAGTGGTGTGAGAGCGAGATAGAGCGAGAGTCTCAGAGCTATGAGAGAGAGCGAATATAGGCGCTGAGAGAGAGAATCTCAGCACTGAGAAAGAGCGAGCAAGCAAGAGAACCTCAGCGCTGAGAGAGAGAAAGAATATTGAAGCTGAGAGAGAAAGAACCTCGACACTGAAGGAGAGCGAGAGAGAGAGAGAATCTCAGCACTGAGAAAGAGCGAGCAAGCAAGAGAACCTCAGCGCTGAGAGAGAGAAAGAATATTGAAGCTGAGAGAGAAAGAACCTCGACACTGAAGGAGAGCGAGAGAGAGAGAGAATCTCAGCACTGAGAGAGAGAGCGTGCAAAAGAATCTCAGCTCTGAGAGAGAGAAAGTATCGAGGAGCTGAGAGAGAGAGGGACAGAGGAAGAACCTCGACGCTGAGAGAGAGCGAGAGAGGGAGAATCTCAATGCTGAGAGAGTGCGCACGAATTAATCTCAGCACTGAGAGAGTGAAAGAGAAAGCAAGAATCTCGGCTCTGAGAGAACATCATGGCTGAGAGAGCAAGAAAGAATATCAGTGCTGACAGAGAGTGAGAGAGCAAGAATGTCGGCATGGAGAGAGAGAGATAGAATGTCAGCACTGAGAGAGAGTGAGAGAGAGAGAATCATATCGCGGAGAGAGAGAGATAGAATGTCAGCACTGAGAGAGAGTGAGAGAGAGAGAATCATATCGCTGAGAGAGAGTGAGTGTGAATCTCAGCAGTGAAAGAGAGAGAATCTTGGCACTGAGTGTGAGAGAATCTCGGTGCTGATAGTGAGAGCAAGAGAGCAAGAGAGAATCTTGGCACTAAGAGAGAAAGAGTGAGAAAGAATCTTGGAGTGAGAGAAAGAATCTCAGCGCTGAGAAAGAGGGAGCGAGCGAGAGAACCTCAGCGCTGAGAGAGCGAATGAGAGGATCTCAGACCTGAGAGAGAAAGAAAGTATATTGGAGCTGAGAAAGAGAGAGAGAAAGAACACTGACACTGAGAGAGAGCGAGAGAGCGAGAATATAAGCACTGAGAGAGAGTCTTGGCATTCTGAGAGTGTGTGCTCGAATGAATCTTGGAGCTGAGAGAGTGTGAAAAAGAGAGAATCTCAGCACCGAGAGAGCGTGCAAAAAAAATTCGGCACTGAGAGAGAGTGCGAAAGCTTATAGGTGCTGGGCGAGAGAGAGCAAAAGAATGTAGGTGCTGAGAGAGCGATAGAGTGAATCTCGGCACTGAGGAAGAGAACGAGAGAGAATCTTGGTGCTGAGAGAGAGAGAGAGAGAGGACAAGAATGTTGGTGCTGAGATTGAGCAATAGAAAGCGAGAATATCAGTACTGAGAAAGGGCAAGTGAGGGAGAGAACCTTGGCTCGGATCAGAGAGTGAGAAAGAATCTTGGCTCTGAAAGAGAGCGAGTGAGCAAGAGAATCTCTGAGCTGAGAGAGAGAAAATATCAGAGCTGAGAGAGAGAGAGAGAGAACCTTGATGGTGAGAGAGAGCAAGAGAGAGCGAGAATATAAGCACTGAGAGAGAGAACAAGAGAGAATCTTGGCACAGAGAGAGAACACGAGAAGGAGAATATCAGCACTGAGAGAGAGCGCAAAAATCTTGGCACAGAGAGAGAAAGAAAGTATCTATCTCGTAGCTGAGAGAAAGAGAGAATCTCGGCGTTGAGAGAGAGAGAGAGAGAGAATCTCAGTGCTGAGAATGAGCAATCTTGCGAGAGAACCTCAACACAGAGAGAGAGAGAGAGAGAGAATCCTAGCTCTGAGAGCGAGCGAGAGAGAATCTCAGTGCTGAGAGAGAATATAGATTCTGGACAAGAGAGAGTGAGAGCAAAATAATGTAGGAGCTGTGAGATAGAGCTATAGAGTGAAACGATCTTGGTGCTGAGAGAGAGCGATAGAGTGAAAGAATCTTGGTGCTGAGAGAGAGAGAGAGAATTTTGGCACTGAGAGAGAGAGGGAGTGGACAAGAATGTCGGTGCTGAGAGAGAGTGAGAGAAAGTGAGAATCTTGGTGCTGATAGAGAGAGAGTGTGAGAATTTTGGCATTGAGAGAGAGCAAGAGAATGCGAGAATCTCCATGCTGAGAAAGAGCGAGCAAGTGAGGGAACCTCAATGCAGAGAGAGAGAGAGAGAGAATCCTGGTGCTGAGAGCGAGCAAGTGAGTGAGAATCTAAGTGCTGTGAGAGAGAGAGAGAGAGAGAATATAGGTGCTAGGTGAGAGTGAGAGAGGGCAAAAGAATTTAGGTGCTGAGAGAGTGATTGAGCAAAAGAATCTCAGCATGGAGAGAGAGCAATTGAGCAAAAGAATCTCGGCACTGAGAGAAAGAGAGAGAGAGAGAATCTCAATGCTGAGAGAGAGGGAGAGAGAATCTCAGCGCTGAGAGAGTGAGCGAGCGAGAGAACCTCAGTGCTGAGAGTGAGAGACAGAATCTCAGCAATGAAATGGAGATAGA
Organism: Pavo muticus; assembly: GCA_016647715.1. Lineage (NCBI taxonomy): Eukaryota > Metazoa > Chordata > Aves > Galliformes > Phasianidae > Pavo > Pavo muticus. The sequence continues at coordinate 60,373 of JACDJE010000814.1, forward strand.
GAAAGAATCTTGACACTGAGAGAGAGCGAGAATATAAGCACTGAGAGAGCAAGAGAGAGAGAATATCATGGCTGAGAGAGAGCTAGAGAATCTCAGCATTGAGAGAGAGTGCACACGAAGAAATCTCAGTGCTGAGAGAGCAAGAGAGAAAGCAAGAGTCTCAGCGCTGAGAGAGAGAGTGAGAGAGAGAATATTGGTGCTAACAGAGATAGCAAGAGAGCAAGAATGTCGGCACAGAGAGAGAGAGAGAGAGTGCAAAAGAATCTCGGCACTGAGAGAGAAAGTGAGAATATTGGTGCAGAGAGAGAAAGAGGAGGATGTCAGTGCTGAGAGAGAGCGAGAGAAAGCAAGAATCTCAGAGCTGTGAGAGTGCAAGTGAGAAAGAATCGTGGCGCTGAGAGAGCGAGAGAGAACAAGAATCTCAGTGCTGAGAAAGAGTGAGCGAGCGAGGGAACCTCAGCGCGGAGAGAGAGAGGGAGAGAATCCAGGCGCTGAGAGCGAGCAAGGAAGAGAGAATCTCAGTGCTGAGAGACAGAAAGAAAGAAAATAGGTGCTGGGCAAGAGAGTGCAAAAGAATGTAGGTGCTGGGAGAACAAGAGCAAGAATCTTGGTGCTGAGTGCAAGAGAGATGATGAGAATGTCGCTGTTGAGAGCGAGCGAGAGAGCAAGAATGTCAGTGCTGAGAGAGTGCGAGAAAGAGAATCTCAGCACTGAGAGAGAATGCGCACAAATATATCGGTGCTGAGAGATCGAGAGAAAGAATCTCAACACTGAGAGAGCGTGTGAGAGAGAATATCATCGCTGAGAGAGAGAGAGAGAACATCGGTGCTGAGAGAGGGAGCCTGAGAGCAAAAATGTAGGCGCTGAGAGAGAGTGAGCCAAAGAAGGAATCTCAGCACTGAGAGAGAGAGAGAGAGGGAGAATCTTGGCGCTGAGAAAGAGCGAGTAAGCAAGAGAACCTCGGTGCAGAGAGAGAGAATCTCTGAGCTGAGAGAGAGAGGAAGAATATTAGAGCTGAGAGAGAGAGAGAACCTTGACGGTGAGAGCGAGCGAGAGAGAGCGAGAGTATAAGCACTGAGGGAGAGCATGAGAGAGAGAGAATCTTGGCACTGAGAGAGAGAGCGAGATAATCTCGGCACTCAGAGAGAGCACAAGAAAGAGAATCTCAGCAGTGAGAGTGTGCGAGAATGAATCTGGGCGCTGAGAGAGCGAGAGAGAATATGATGGCTGACAGAGAGAGAGAGAGAATGAATTTCAGTGCTGACTGAGAGAGAGCAAGAAAGTCGGCGCTGAGAGAGAGAGAGCGAATCTTGGAGCTGAGAGAGAGCACGAGAGAGAGAACCTAGATGCTGAGAGTGAGCAAGAGAGGGAGAATATCAGCACTGAGAGACAGAGTGATTGAGAGAGAATTGCCACTGAGAGAGGGAGAGCAAGAAAGAATCTCAGGGCTGAGAGTGAGATAGAAAGCAAAAGTATCTTGGTGTTGAGAGAGATAGAGAGAGAATCTAAGAGCAGAGAAAGAGCGAGTGAGCAAGATAACCACGGCGCTGAGAGACAGAGAGAGAAAGAATCTGCATGCAGAGAGAGCAAGAGAGTGAATCTCGGCACTGAAAGAGAGAGAGAGAGAGAGAATCTTGGCACTGAGACTGTGAGAGAATCTTGGTGCTGAGAGAAAGAGTGAGAATCTCAGAGCTGAGAGAGAGAAAGAATCTCGGCACTGAGAGAAAGAGTGAGAGAGAGAGCCTCGAGGCTGAGAGAGAGCGAAAGAGAGCAAGAATATAAGCACTGAGAGAGAGTGAGAGAATCTCAGCACTGAGAGAGAGTGCACGCAAATGAATCTCGGCGCTGAGAGAGCGAGAGGGAAAGCAAGTCTCAGTGCTGAGAGAGATCAAGAGAGAATATCATTGCTGAGAGAGAGAGTGAGAGACAATATTGGTTCTGACAGAGAGAGCGAGAGAGCAAGAATGTTGGTGCTGAGAGAGTGAGCAAGTGAGATTGAATCTTGATGCTGCGAGAGAGTGCCAAAGAATCTTGGCACTGATAAAAAGAGCAAGAATCTTAATGCTGATAGAGAGAGAGGACAAGAATGTCAGTGCTGAGAGAGCGAGAGAAATCAAGAATCTCAGAGCTGAGAGAGAGCAAAGTGAGAAAGAATCATGGTGTTGAGAGAGAGAGAGAGAGCAGGAATCTCAGTGCTGAGAAAGAGCAAGCAAGCGAGAGAACCTCGGCGGAGAGAGAGAGAGCGATAGAGCTAAAGAATCTCAGAGCTTAGAGAGAGAAAGTCTCTCAGAGCTGAGAGAGAGTGCGAGGGAGAAAGAGGGAATCTCAGTGCTGAGAGAGAGAGAGAGAAAATCTTGGCACTGACAGTGAGAGAGAGGGATAGAGAGAGCAAGAATCTCGGTGATGAGCGGGAGAGCAAGTGAGCGAGAGAGAATCTCAGAGCTGAGAGATTGCGTGAGAAAGAGAGAATCTCAGCACTGAGAGAGAGACCTCGCTAAAGAATCTTGGCGCTGAGAGAGCGAGCAAGAATCTCTGCACTGAGAGAGAGCGAGTGAGAAAGAATCATGGCATTGAGAGAGAGAGAGAGAGAGAAAGAACCTCGACGCTGAGAGAGAATGAGAGAGAGCGAGAATATAAGCACGGAGAGAGAGAGAAAGAGAGAGAATCTCAGCACTGAGTGCACGCGAATGAATCTCAGAGCTGTGAGAACGAGAGAGAAAGAGAGAATCTAAGTGCTGAGAGAGAGAGAGAGAATATTATGGCTGATAGAGAGATAGAGAGAACCTCGGCGCTGAGAGAGAATATCAGCACTGAGAGTGTGAGAGCGAGAATCTCAGCACTGCAAGAGAGAGAGAGAGAGAGAATGAGAGCTAGAAAGCATGAAAATCTCTGCGATGAGAAAGTATCATGGCACTGAGAGAGAGCGAGAGAATGAGAATCTAAGTGCAAAGAAATAGTGAGCGAACAATAGAACCTCGGCACTGAGAAAGAGAGATAGTCCGCGTGCAGAGAGAGTGAGAAAGTGAATCGTGGCACGGAAAGAGAAAGAGAGAGAGAGCATCTTGGTACTGAGACTGTGAGAGAATCTTGGTGCTGAGAGAGAGTGAGAGTGAGAATCTCAGAGCTGAGAGAGAAGGAATGAATCTCAGCACTGAGAGAGAGAGAAAGAACCTCAAGGCTGAGAGAGAGCGAAAGAGAGCGGGAATATAAGCTGAAAGAGAGAGCAAGGAAGAGAGAATCTTTGCACACTGAGTGTGTGCGAATGAATCTCGATGCTGAGAGAGCGAGGGAGAGAGCAAGAATCTCGGCACTGAGAGAGAGTGAGCAAGAGACAATATCATGGCTGAGAGAGAGAAAGAATATTGGTGCTGATAGAACATGAGGAAGAATGTTGGCACTGAGAGTGTGTCAGAGTTATCTCTAGATCTATCTGTGTCTGTGACAGGGGGACAGCAGGCCCACTGGCCCGAAAAGGGGAGGGAGTGTCAATGATTTACGGGACAGTTCGGCCCGGTTTTGTGACTAATGAGGCAGGGGACCCACGGACCCATACCCCAGGAAAAGGGGAAAAGGGGGAATGGGGAAGGGTAGGGAGATGGGAAATGGGCCTAAAAACAAAACAGCAGCAACGATCTCAGGAGGAAAGTTAATTTACTAAATATGATATTGGAATGCAAGATAACACAATATAATACAATATATAATTGGAATTATAATAATAGAATCAGAATCACAAGGTTGTAAAGGGCCTACAAGATCATCTAGTCCAACCGTCCTCCCATTAGCCTTGCATTTGAGGCTAATAAATCAAATTGAGATTAAATATCAAAAGATCAAAGGATCAAAAGATCAAAAGATCAAATAGCAATTGAGGCTAATCAAATAAGAGAGAGAGAGAGTGTCCAAAACTGAAGGCCTTACTCTGAATTGAAGGCAAAATGGCTAGGGAGCATACCCACACACTGCCAGGCAGCAAGAAAAAGAGAGTCCCATGACTTGCCAGGAGCTTTATCTTTCTTTCTGAACACAAAGTCCTCTGGTGTATGTAGTTCTTCTCTTCTGAGAGCCAGGTATTTGGAAAATCGGCGGTCCACGGAAGTGGGACATTAACTCTTTAACTCCCAGTGCTTTACATGATGTTATGATGTGGAATACCGATAACAAAAATCATAAAACCATGACAGAGAGAGACAGAATCTCGATGCTGAGAGAGAGAGAGGATGAGAATGTTGGTGCTGACAGAGAGTGAGGGAGAGACAGAATCTAAGAGTTGAGAGAGAGCAAGTGAGAAAGATTCGTGGTGCTGATTGACTGCGAGAGAGTGAGAATCTCAGTGCTGAGAAAGAGTGAGCAAGCAAGAGAACCTCGGTGCAGAGAGAGAGAGAAAGAGACAGCATACAGGTGCTGGGCAAGAGAGAGAGAGAGTAAAAGAATGTAGGCACTGAGAGAGAGAATGATAGAGCAAAAGAATCTTGGAGCTCAGAGAGAGAGAGATCAAGTATCTCAGCGCTGAGAGAGAGAGAGAGAACCTTGGCACTGAGAGCGAGCGAGCGAGAATCATGGTGCTGAGAGAGAGAGAGAGAGAGGACAAGAATGTCGGCACTGAGAGAGAGCGAGAGAGAATGAGAGTCTCAGAGCTGCGAGAGAGAGAGAGTGAGTGAGAAAGAATCTCGGCTGTCAACGGTTTACGGGCTGGTTCGGCCCGGTTCCGTGACTAGAGGGGCGGAGGGATTTCGCAAAATCTGCGCCTCCAGAAAAGGGAAACAGGGGACCCCAAAATAATTTAAAAAAAAGTGGCAATGATCTGAGGAGAAACAAACTAATTTACTAAATATATTATCGGAATGCAAGATAACACACTATAATACAATATAATTAGAATTGAAGCTAATAAATCAAATATAATGAGAGAGAGAGATTGTCCGAAAGCTGGATAGGCCTCACCATAACGCTGAGGTGAGATGCGCAGTCCGGTTGAGCCAGCAGGGAGAGAGACTGACGAAGAAGAGCCCGGTCAGATGACCTACCAAGGCCTTATATCTGTTCCCCCTGAGCAGAAATGATAACAACACAGCGAACAGTCTTCTGGGGAACGTAGTTCTTCTCTTCGGGGACAGGTACCCGGAACACTTAAACTCCCAGTGCACTACATGATGTTATGATGTGGAATACTGATAAGCAAAAATCATAAAACCATGACATTGGCGCTGAGAGAAAGAGAGAGAATCTCAGCACTGAGAGAGAGCATGAGAAAGAGAATCGCAGCACAGTGAGAGAGTGTGAGCGAATGAATCTTGGTGCTGAGAGATCGAGAGAGAGCAAGAATCTTGATGCTGAGAGAGAGAGAGAATATCATGACAGAGAGAGAGAAGGAATATCGATGCTGATAGAGCAAGAGCAAGAATATTGGCAGTGAGACAGACACAGAATCTCTGTGCTGAGAGAGAGAGTGCGAAAATCTCGGCACTGAGAGTAAAAGAATGTAGGTGCTGTGAGAGAGAGCAATAGAGCGAAAGGATGTTGGTGCTGAGAGAGAATCTTGGTGCTGAGAATGAGAATGAGAGAGTGAGAATCTTGGTGCTGAGAGAGAGGGAGTGTCGACAGTTTAAGGGCTGGTTCAGCCCAGTTCCATGACTAGTGGGGCGGGGGGACCCACGGACCCATGCCCCAGGAAAGGGAAAAGGGAAAAAGGGGAAAGGGTAGAGATGGCCTAAAAACAAAACAGCGGCAACAATCTGAGGAGAAACAAACTAATTTACTAAATAAGATATCGGAATGCAAGATAGCAATATAATACAATATAATTCAATATAATCAGAATTGAAGCTAATAAATAAAATAAAATGAGAGTGTTCGAAAACCGAAGGCCTTACTCTAAGTAAGCTGAGTGAGAGAGAAAGAATCTCAGCAGTGAGAGAGAGAGAGAAAGAATATAGGTTCTGGGCGAGAGAGAGAGAGAAAAAAAGAACGTAGGCGCAGTGAGAGAGTGATAATGTGATAGAACATCAGGGCTGAGTGAGAGAGAGAGAATCTTGATGCTGAGAAAGATAGTGAGAGAGTGGGAATCTTGGTGCTGAGAGAGAGTGTGAATGAATCTCAGCACTGAGAGAGAGAAAGAGGGAGTGAGAATCTTGTCGCTGAGAGAGAGAGAACAACAATGTCAGTGCTGAGAGAGAGAGCGAGAGAAAGTGAGAATCTCAGAGCTGAGAGAGAGCAAGTGAGAAGGAATCATGGCGCTGAGAGAGAGGGAACGTGAAAGAATCTTGGCACTGAGAGAGCGAGAATGTCAGTGCTGAGAGAGCGAGAGTAAGCGAGAATCTTAGAGTTGAGAGAGCGAGAAAGAATCGTGGTGCTGAGAGAGAGCAAGTGAGAAAGAATCATGGCTTTGAGAGAGAGAGAGAGAATCTTGACACTGAGATGGAGAGAGAGAAAGAATCTCGGCACTGAGAGTGTGAGAATCTTGGCGCTGAGTGCAAGAAAGAGAATCAGCACAGAGAGAGTGCAAGATGGAGAGAGAATCTCAGTGCTGAGAGAGCGTGAAAGAATCTTGGCACTGAGAGAGAGCGATAGAGCAAAAGAATCTCGGCACTTAAAGAGAAAGTATCTCGGAGCTGAGAGAGAGAGAGAGAGAGAATATCAGTGCTGTGAGAGAGTGCAAGTGAGAATCACAGAATCACAGAATCACAAGGTTGGAAACGACCTGCAAGATCATCTAGTCCAACCGCCTTCCCATTCCTATTAGTACCACAAGCTACTAAACCATATCTCATAGTTCCTCATACAGGCGCCTCTTGAACACTGCCAGGGATGGCGACTCCACCACCTCCCTGGGCAGGCCATTCCAGTGCCTGACCACCCTCTGAGAGAAAAAGTTTCTCCTAATGTCCAACCTAAACCTCCTTTGGTACAACTTCTGGCCATTTCCTCGGGTCCTATTATTTGCCTGGGAGAAGAGGCCAGACCCTTTTTCATCACAACCTCCCTTCAGGAAGTTGTAGAGTGCAATGAGGTCTCCCCTGAGCCTCCTCTTCTCCAGACTAAACAATCCCAGCTCCCTCAGCCACTCCTCATAAGGCTTGTGCTCCAGACCCCTCACCAGTTTCGTTGCCCTTGTCTGGACTCGTTCCAGGGCCTCAATGTCTTTCTTGTAGTGAGGGGCCCAAAACTGAACACAGTACTCGAGGTGCGGCCTCACTAGTGCTGAGTACAGGGGGACGATTACCTCCCTGCTCCTGCTGGCCACACTATTTCTAATGCAGGCCAGGATGCCATTGGCCCTCTTGGCCACCTGGGCACACTGTCGGCTCATGTTCAGCCGAGCATCAACCAACACCCCCAGGTCCCTTTCCTCTTCACAGTCATCCAACCACTCATCCCCAAGCCTGTAGCGCTGCATGAGGTTATTGTGGCCAAAGTGCAGGACCCGACACTTGGCCTTGTTAAACCTCATCCCATTCACCTCAGCCCAGTGATCCAGCTTATCTAGATCCCTCTGCAGGGCCTCCCTACCCTCAGGCAGATCAACACCACCTCCCAACTTGGTGTCATCTGCAAACTTACTCAGGGTACACTCAATCCCTTCATCCAAGTCATCAATAAAGATATTAAACAGGAAAGAAGGAATCTCCGTGCTGAGAGAGAATCTTGGCACTGAGAGTGAGAGAGGGAGAGAGAGCAAGAATCTAGGCGCTGAGAGGGAGAGCAAGTGAGTGAGAGAATCTCACAGCTAAGTGAGAGCATGAGAAACAGAGAATCTCAGCACTGAGAGAGACCTCGATAAAGAATCTTGCTGCTGAGAGAGAGCGAGCAAGAATCTCTGTGCTGAGAGAGAGCGAGTGAGAAAGAATCGTGACTTTGAGAGAGAGAGAGAGAGAGAGAGAGAGAAAGAACCTCGACGCTGAGATCAACAGAGTGAGAATAAAAGCACTGAGAGAGAGCGAGAGAGAATCTCAACACTGAGAGAGTGCATGCAAATGAATCTCGGTGCTGTGAGAGCAAGAGAGAAAGCAAGAATCTCAGTGCTGAGAGAGTGAGAGAATATGGCTGATAGAGAGAGAATCTCAAAGCTGAGAGAGGACAAGAATGTTAGTGCTGAGAGAGTGCGAGAGAGTGAGAATCTCAGAGCTGCGAGAGAGCAAGAATATCGGTGCTGAGAGAGAGAGAGATTCTCAATGCTGTGTGAAAGAGAGGGAGATATAGGTGCTGTTTAAGAGTGAGAGAGAGCATAACAATGTAGGCGCTGAGAGAAAGTGACAGAGCAAAAGAATCTCATCACGAAGAGAGAGCAGTTAAGTGAAAGAATCTCGGCGCTGATAGAGAGCGATAGAGCAAATGAATCTTGGTGCTGAGAGAAAGAGGGAGAGAGAATCTCAGAATCTCAGAATCTCTCAGAGCAAGCGAGCGAGAAAACCTCAGTGCTGAGAGAGAGAAAGAACCTCAATGCTGATAGAGAGCGAAAGAGAGTGAGAATATAAGCACCGAGAGAGAGAGAGAAAGGCACTGAGAGCGAGCGAGCAAGCGAGAATCTCAGAGCTGCGAGAGAGCAAGTGAGAAAGAATCGTGGCGCTGAGAGAGGACAACTGAGAACGAGAATCTCAGTGCTGAGAGAGAGCGAGTGAGCAATGGACAGGAAATTCAGTTCTTAGGAATAAAGAGTCAAGATGGGAGTTTTCACGTACCAGCAGATGTGATCAACAAAATCATTGCTATGTCTCCACCCACTAGCAAGAAAGAGACACAATCTTTTCTGGGTGTAGAAGGCATTTGGAGAATGCATGTTCCAAACTATAGCCACATTGTTAGCTCCTTTTATCAGGTGACACAGAAGAAGAATAATTTTACATGCGTCCTGAGCAGAAGCAGGCTTTTGAGCAGATTAAACAGGAGATAGCCCGTGCTGTGGCCCTGGGGGCACTACGGATGGGACAGGATGTAAAGAACATCCTCTACACTGCTTCTGGAGAGAAAGGTCCACTTGGAGTCTGTAGCAAAGAGCCTCAGGAGAGACCTGAGGCCGACCTCTGGGATTCTGGAGTCGAGGGGGTCTGAAGAGTGCTATACTCCAACTGACAAGGAGATCATAGCCACGCATAAGCGGGTTTGGTACTGAAACGCAGCTCCTTCTAGCACCTCAACTGCCAGTGTTAATCTGGATGTTTAAAGGAATGGTTCCCTCCACCCATCATGCTACTGATGCCACTTAGAGAAAGTGGATTGCACTGATGACACAACGAGCTAGGATGGGGAACCTTAGTCATCCAGGAATCTTAGAGGTGATTATGGACTGGCCTGAAGGGAAAAAGTTTGGAACATCACCAGGAGAAGAGGTATCGCGTGCTAAAGAAGCCCCACCATACAATGAACTACCAGAAAATGAAAAGAAATATGCCCTGTTCACGGATGGATCGTGTCGTATTGTGGGGAAACATTGCAGATGGAAAGCTGCTGTGTGGAGCCCCACACGACAAGTTGCAGAGGCCACTGAAGGGAAAGGAGAATCAAGCCAATTTGCAGAGGTAAAGGCTGTCCAGCTGGCCTTGGACGTTGCTGAACGAGAGAGATGGCCAATGCTTTATCTTTATACTGACTCATGGATGGTGGCAAATGCCTTATGGGGGTGGTTACAGCAGTGGGAGCAAAACAACTGGCAGCGGAGGGGTAAACCTATTCGGGCTACTGAACTGTTCAAAGACATTGCTGCCCAAATAAAGAATATGGTTGCAAAGGTATGCCATGTAGATTCTCATGTGCCCAAGAGTCAAACTACTGAAGAACAACAAAATAACTATCACGTTGATCAAGCTGCCAAAATTGAGGTGGCTCGAATAGACTTGGACTGGCAACACAAGGGTGAATTATTTCTAGCTCGGTGGGCCCATGAGACCTCGGGCCATCAAGGAAGGGATGCAACATATAAGTGGGCCAGAGACCGAGGGGTGGACTTAACTATGGATGCTATTGCACAGGTTATTCATGACTGTGACACATGTGCCATAATTAAACAAGCCAAGTGGATGAAACCTCTTTGGGGGGAAGGGCGATGGCAAAAGTATAAATATGGGGAGGCATGGCAGGTTGATTATATTACCTTACCACGATCTCGCAATGGCAAGTGTTATGTGCTTTCCATGGTGGAGGCAACCACTGGGTGGCTTGAAACATATGCAGTACCTCATGCTACTGCCAGAAACACCATACTAGGTCTCGTGAAACAAGTCCTGTGGCGACATGGCACTCCAGAAAGAATTGAGTCAGATAATGGGACTCATTTAAAAAATTCTCTTGTAAATACTTGGGCCAAAGATCATGGCATTGAGTGGATTTATCATATCCCGTATCATGCACCAACTTCTGGTAAAATCGAATGATACAGTGGGTTGTTAAAAACTACATTGAAAGCAATGGTGGCAGAACATTTAAGCACTGGGAGACGCATTTGGCAGAAGCCATCTGGTTGGTCAACACTAGAGGATCGATCAATCGTGATGGTCCTACCCAATCCAGCTTCCTACATTCTGTAGAGGTACTACTCCCTGTAGTGCATGTAAAGAGCATGTTGGGAAAAGCAGTTTGGGTCCTTCCTGCTTCTGGAAAGGGCATACCTCTCTGTGGAACTGTTTTTTGCCCAGGTACCTGGGTCCACTTGGTGGGTGATGCAGAAAGATGGGGATGTTCAATGAGTACCACAAGGGAATTTGATGTTGGAGGAGTGCATTCAGTAATTCCATGTATATATATATATGTATATGGATATATGTATGTGTATGGCACGTTAATTATTGTTTTTTTTTGTATATATGTATATATTAAGCATGATGTAGTGATGTGGAATAAGGGGTGGAATGTCATGGTTTTATGTTTTTTGTTATCGGTATTCCACATCATAACATCATATAAAGCACTGGGAGTTATATAGTTAATGCTCCAGTTTCGTGGACTGCCGATTTTCCGGGTACCTGATTCTTAGAAGAGAAGAACTACATACCCCAGAGGACTTTGCATTCAGACGGAAAGATAGAACTGCTCGTGAGTCATGGGACTGCTCTCTTTTTGTGCTGCTTGGCAGTGCGTGACTGTCTCGCCTTCAGCTTTAGAGTAAGGCCTTTGGTTTCGGACACTTTCTCTCTCATTTTATTTATTAGCCTCAATTCCAATTATATTGTATTATTTGTGTTATCTTGTGTTCCGATATCATATTTAGTAAATTAACTTTCCTCCTCCAGTCATTGCCACTGTTCTGTTTTTGTTCCCATCACCCATCTCCCTACCCTTCCCCCTTTTCCCCTTTCCCTTTTCCTGGGGCGTGGGTCCATGTGTTCCCCTGCCCCATTAGTCAGAGAACTGTGCCCAACCGGCCCATAAACCCCCCTCTCTTTTTTTGGAGGGGGCAGCGGGCCTGTGGGCCTGCTGTGCCCCTGTCACGGATGCAGATAGACCTTGAGATAACTCCGTGACAAGTTCTTTACTCTTTTACTACTATTTTAGTAGAGAAGACTTATCTATTGCAGCAGGAGTTAGAGAGGATGTTTATTAATGTTTATTAGGTTGGACTCTCCTTTATTATATCTATTCATTTTTTTCCAGTCAAATAAGTGGAAGATCTAAATATTTGAAAAGGTAAGATAAGATGATTCACTTTAAATTCTATTATTTATGTAGATATCGTATCTTTAAGATACAGCCAACAGATGAGAATAATTAAAATAAAATCTAATGACCTGAGCAGAAGGAGTATTTCTTTCGAAATTTTCTGTTCAAAGTACACTGTGAGGAGAAATAGAATTTAAAAGGTCTAGCCAAATAGATATGCTAATAACTTGGCAGATCTAGTTAACATAGAATCTATGTTCAGATCTGATGGACAAATAATCATTTCTTTTAACAAGCCACCTTAATGTCCTCGGTGGCTAATAATATAAGACAATAAAATGGTATTACTTTCAAATATAATTGCTTAAAAAGAAATTTACACATATTTAGAAGTAAGTATTTTAATGATGCATACTGTTCTATCAAATATATTTATGGAATAGCATAGATATTAATGTGTTTTCCCTAAATTTCTGACTGGCATTAAACATTTCTGAGAAGGTATGTAATAAGAAGTTATTCTGAAGTATTGTGAATGCAAAATATCACTATGCTCAGTTTTCAAAGAAAAAAATCAATGAGCTGTGTTTTGAACGTTGGTCAGGTAGTATATCACTCATAAAACAGCATTCACCACTATTCACTCACTCAGTGAAGAATCCTTAATCCATGGCAGGCAAATATTCTAATTACACTTTGAAATGTTCTGCATCATCTTACCACACCTTATGTGATTTGTGATATAAGAAACATAGATTTAGATTAAGGAACTGTTACATCACTGCTGCCTAATTAGTGTTATTTAAAATAATATCTTGGAAACACAATTCAGATTCTAAATTCAAAACAATAGGAAGAAATGGAATAAGTTAGAACTGCAATTTTTATCCAGACAACAGCTACAACACAGTTAAAACTTGTGGGCCTTGAAAAAATCTTCTTAAATTATCAACTCTATGAGTACATGGTCTCTCTTAAAATAATATATGAGGGCTGCTCTGAAAGTAATGCCTCCGATTTTATGTTGCTTCACAACATCAGAGGTGAATATTTGGAGTATGGCAGAAGAGGTTGAACCTTCCTGCCAATATTCCATTAAATTTGTTGCTGTGCAACAGATGGCAGCAGAGGGGCAATCTGACAAAATGGAGTCTGACGGAAGTGCAGAAAAAATGGCACCCATTGACATTCATTGATGCTTGCTGAACATTTAAGGAAACCAAACAGTGGATGTGAGCACAGAGTGGGTGGTGTGTCACTGCCGACAGTGACATGAAATACAAGCTATATTCCCAATGGCCATGCACAGCTGTCACACCACAAAATGAAGAATGTCTCGATCAGCTCATCTTCACAAATTGGCGGAATTCAACCAGGGAAATGTGTACAGAGCTGAATATCAGCTTCAGTGCACTGGAAACAATGGTGGCAATCAGACTTCCCCTTGATTGAGGAGGAAGTGAGCATCTAGCCAAAATCAATGCTCACAAATCCATGGACTCCAATGGGATGAACCCACTACTGGATAGGAGCTTTGCAGACAAGGACCAAGGTGTCCTGGTGGACAACAGGTTGGCCATGAGCCACCAGTGTGCCTTTTGTGGCCAAGAAGGACAATGGTATTCTGGGGTCCATTAAAAAGAGCATGGCCAGCAGGTTGAAGGAGAGGATCCTCCCCCTCTACTCTACCCTGATGAGGTCACATCTGGAATACTGTGTCCAGTTCTGGGCTCCCCGGTACAAAAAAAGACAGGGATCTCCTGGAAAGAGTCCAGCAGAGGGCCACAAAGATTATTAAGGGCCTGGAGCATCTTCCATAAGAGGAAAGGCTGACAGACCTGAGTCTATTCAGCTTGGAGAAGAGAAGACTGAGAGGTAATCGTCTCATCAACGTTTATATATATCTAAAGTGTGGGAGTCAAATGAGTGGGGCCAGGCTCTTTTCATTGGTGTGCAGTGACAGGAAAAGGGGCAACGGGTAAAAACTGGAACTCAGGAAATTCCAAACAAGCATGCGGCAGAACTTCTTTACTGTGAGAGTGACAGAGCACTGGAACAGGTTGCCCAGGGAGGTTGTGGAGTGTCCTTCTCTGGAGATATTAAAGACCCGTCTGGACGCTTTCCTGCTCAACCTACTGTAGGATATCTGCTTTTATCAGAGGACTCAGTGATCTCCAGAGATCCCAACCAACCCTTATGATTCCACAATTCTATGAATATAAGGCCGAAGGTGATGTTTTCCTGGATTTCATCATTACTGGTGATGAGACATGGTGTCACCACTACTTGCCAGAGTCAAAATGGCAGTCTATGAAGTGACAATATGTGAATTCTCCACAAAGTTCAAGATGCAGCCCTCAGCATATAAAGCGATTGTCAAGGTTTTGTGATTTTTGGTTTTCAGTATTCCATATCATAACATCATGTAGTGCACTGGGAGTTAAAGTGTTAATACTCTACTTCTGGGTACCTGTCCCTGTACATCATGGAGGTCATGGGATCTTCCCCCCCCAGGGGGGGGTGTCTTTTTTTCTTCGGCTGGTGAGTACGCAGGCGTGTTGGTTTTTCAGGTGCTCTGAAAACTCTCTCTCTCTCTCTCCTGTTTTATTTGATTTATTAGTCTCAATTTCAATTAGATTGTATTATATCATAGTTAGTAAAATAAGTTTTCCTCCCTAGATCGTTGCCGCTGCTGTTTATTTTCCTTTCCCTTTCCCTTCCCGTTTTCGGGCCTACTGCCCCTGTCACAGGCATAGGTTGGTCCGGATAACCCCGTGACATACATAAATGAGAGGTAAAGTCATGTCTAGTNAACCCCGTGACAGCGATGAGCACTGTCTTTAGGGATAGCAAAGGAAAGGGGTGATCCCTCTGGATTTCCTGGAACCTAGACAAACCATCAACTCTGACCACTACATCGTGGTACTGACTAAGCTAAAGGCTTGGACAGAAGAAGACAACCTTTCTTTTGCAGCACGATAACACTAGGACCCATACCAACTTGAAGACTGTGGAGCACATTGTGAATCTTGGCTGGACTGTCCCACCACACCCAATGTATAGCCTGTATTTGCATTATTGCGCTCTTTGTATCTGTTGTAGTTTCCATGGTAATAAATATAAGGCATTACTTTGGAGCAATGTACGTAAAAAACACAGCTAAGCAAAGTACTTTATACTCTTGGGGGAATAATTACAAGCAGTTAGACAGAAACATTCTGCTTTCAAATCTATGGACTTGAAATTCCTTGTAGAATCACAGAACGGCTTGGGTTGGAAGGGATCTTAAAGATCGTCCAGGTCTAACCCCTATGCCATGGGCAGGTGTCATGGTTTTATGATTTTTGTTATTGGTATTGACACGCAAAAATCAAACTCTATAACCACAGAGTAGTTATAAAGCAGTTATGTTTAATCAGCGCTGCGCACACGCTGGATGCAGAGGGGGTATTCCCACCTAGCCTGTATACCGGAGGGCAAGAAAGGCACATACTTAAAGAACAAGCTGCTTATATATGCATTAGATGTCCAAGAAAAGGTTGGGTTAATACGAGTCTCCAGAATGATTGACATCCCCCCCTGCCCCGAGTCTCAGTTCTTTTACACATGCGTATCTCTCGGTTGTTGTTTGGTGGTGTTTCTGATGAAGGCCTGGGTCAGACTGGAGGACACTTGGCTGGCTCTGGTTGGTTGTCTCATCGGCCACAACTCTGTTCACCAATCCGCTGCTTCTACGTTAATTTGTGGTTTACCATCCTAGTCTGCTGTCTTGCATTCCAGAGATAGGGGAGCTAACAATGTTATTTGGAAAAAAAAACAGGAGACCTGCTGTCTGTACTAAGTCTGTAGAAAAAGCATCTGTTATCGGCAGCAAGAACCTGGCTTAGCAAAGTCAAATCTGCAGCTGCCGATTCAGCACCCCATGAAGGCACATAACTTTTAACCTAACTTACTTTTCTTAATTCAATTCCCCCCTTTTCTTCAGTCAAGCAAGGTTACCCTCCTTGCTAGATTATCCCATTCCCATTAAGATTCGTCTGGAAATACTTCCACTTTTCTATAGACTGATGGAGCTGATGCTGTTTCCACTGTTCATAGGACTCTAAATTGTTTTTCCCGCACCACACAAAGCATTTCACTACACAACATATTAAAGCATTAGTACTAGGATCACTACTACTACAACTATTCCTCTGACAAAGAGGTGTTTTAGCCATTTCAAGTCAGGCAACCACCCTGTCAGCGTGTCCCAGATTCCCGAGAAATCAGCCAATGATGTATACTGGGTTACCCATTGAACTACCTGGAATTTTTCCCATATGGTCTGCAAATCTGTTTCTACTCTGTGGGTCTCATCTACATAAGCACAACAAGGTTGATTGACAATCATGCACACTCCCCGTTCTTTGGCCGTTAGTAAGTCTAAGGCCATTCGATTCTGTAACACTACCTTTCTAAGAGAGCTAACTTCTGTCTGGACAGCTGTTATAGCATCCATAGTTGCATTCTCGATATCTTCCGGTGCTTTTGAGATATGTAATATCACGTTCTGGAGATCTGTGATTCCCCAGATTGGGATGATTGTGCTGAGAAATTTATAAAGTCCCAAGGAATATTTAGTTAATATATTGAGGCTTCTTACTCTCCCTGTATTTTGATATTGGCCCTACATAGTTCTCACTATACCTGATGGGAGTTCTTTTGGATGGATGCTTGCAGGAGGTGCTAAAAATCCTCCTATACAATCTCCTTTCCAATTTATTGGTACCGATTTTCAAGCTCTCATCCCCACACAGCCACCAGAAGGAAAAATTTGGAAATGTAAGATTGATCCAAGGTATTTTGGAGGATAAGGGAGAGTATATGGAGTCATTCATGCATCTACTTATAAGTTGGGCCATCCCATTATGTGCCCAAAATATGAGGTTGAATTTTGGTCCTAAAATAATAGTGCTGTTAACAACAGCTTCCTCACTTGCCCCTAAGCAAATGGACTCCCTCTGACGGCTTTTATATTTGTACTGAACAGGTCAGTTTAGTGACGGGACCCCAAACCACGGTACTTCCATCCCTGCCTTTGGTAGTCGTGTGCAGACCCAGCAATCAGAGAAGTTTAAAGTTTTAGAAAAGTTACTAATTACATTGTAAAAGGAGTTCTCTTCCCAGGCTAAAACACCTCCCGGGTACATTGAAATAAAGCAAATTAGTAACCGACTCATCTTTTCTTTACGAGTTTAACTTTTGACAGTGCACTTTCCTTGAATGACCAAGTAGTTCCCCAGCATCTTGGAATAACCTCCTGTAACAATCCTTTAGTTACCTCACGTGCCTTATTAGTTCTACAAGGGAATGCCTCCAGCCACCCTGAACAGGTATCAGTTAGTTAGTACCAACATATAGTGATACCCCCCTTTTCTTGGGAGTTCTGAGAAATCAATTTGCCATTGTTGCCCTGGAAGGTTCCCTTTCCCAATAGTCCCTCTTGTACCCTGTTCCTGGTACTAGGATTGTCCTTTGTAGTGTCTGTTAGCCCAATATATTTTCTTATCTTCCCTCAGAACCAATTTCCATAAAATACTAAAGGGCATAACAATGTGTCCATCTGGGCATGCACCCATCTGTCAGCTTGCTCTCTTCCCTTTTAAATCATTAATTAGATTCCTATCCTCTCTAGAATATTTTACAGGTTCTGACTCAGGTTCAGAGATTTTAAGTTTACCATCTGGAATTAAAGCCTTCTTCAACTGCCTGTTCTGCCACCTGATCCACCATCTTATTTCCAGTTTCCTGTACAGTGTCACCCTTCTGATGTCCTTTACAATGTATAATAGCCACACTCTGGTAGATTTACATCATGCTGAATTTGTTTTCCTTGTGTGTGAGCAATCCTTGCTCTTTTCAGATGGTACTATGAGCGTGTACCACACCAAATACATAATTAGCATCTGTCCATATATTTGAGGCTCTTGTCAAGGCAGTTATTTCAGCCTCCGAGCGAAAGTCCTCACAGGTAATGGTTGTGCTTCAATTACCTTGTCAGTAGTGGTTACTGCATATCCTGCCTTACGGTTTCCTTGTCTCACAAAACTGCTACTGTCAGTAAACCAGGTGTCTTCTGCATCTTCTAAGGGTTCATCCTTCAGGTCCGACCGGCTGGAATATACAGCTTCAATTGTTTCTGAGCAGTCATGAAATACTGGTTCTCCAGGAGTTCCGCTAAGGAAAGATGCTGGGTTGACAATATTAGTTACAATTATTTCTACATCATCCTGCTCCACCAGGATGGCCTGGTATTTCAGGAACCTTTAGGGCGAGAGCCAATGCCCCCCTTTTACCTCCAGTACAGTAGACACAGTATGAGATATGAAAACTGTTATTCTTTGACCTAGCATAAATTTACAGGCTTCTTTAATATTGAGCACTAGTGCAGCCACTGCCCTCCGGCAACCTGGCCATCCCTTACTCACTTCATCAAGCTGTTTGGAGAAGTATGCCACTGCCCTTTGATAGGGTCCAAGGTTCTGGGCAAGGACTCCCAAGGCTATTCCTTGTTTTTCATGCGAGAACAGCCAGAAGGGTTTAGTCGTGTCTGGTAGCCCCAAAGTGGGGGCCTTCATGAGTTCTTGTTTCAGCTGATGGAATGCCCTCCTTGCCTCCCCATTCCATATAATATTCTTTGGATACGATTTCAAAAGAGCATAAAGAAGCTTTACCAACAGTCCATAGCTGTGTATCCACAGTTGGCACCATTCTGTCATTCCTAGGAACGTACGGAATTCCTTGGCAGTTCAGGGGTTTGGCAGATGGCTTCTTTCCTGGCAGTCCCTAAGGTTCCAAGTCCAGCTGTAATCTCACATCCCAGATATGTCACTTGCTGCTGAGTTATTTGTGCTTTCTGCTGAGAAACTTGATAATCATTCAAACAAAGAAATTCAGCAAACTCACAGTCCATTGCACACAGTCCTCTTTTGTTACTGTGTGTTATGGTTTTATGATTTTTGGTTATCGGTATTCCACATCATAACTTCATGTATTGCACTGGGAGTTAAAGTGTTAATGCTCCAGTTCTGTGTATCTGTCCCAGAAGAGAACTACACACCCCAGAGGACTTTGCGTTCAGAGAGGAGATAAAGCCCCTGGCAAGGTCACGAGGCCAGGCTCTCTTCCCTTCTGCTCGTCCCGACCGCACATCTTGCCTCAGCATTAAAGTAATGCCTTCGGCTTTCGGACACTCTCTCTCATTATATTTGATTTATTAGCTCAAATTCTTATTATATTGTATTATATTGTATTACTGTGTGTTATCTTGCATTCCGATATCTTATTTAGTAAATTAGTTTGTTTCTGCTCAGATCGTTGCCGCTGTTTTGTTTTGGACCCATCTCTCCATCCTTTTCCCTTACCCCTTTTCCGGAGGCGTGGATCTGTGGATCCCTCTGCCCTGCTAGTCACGGAACTGGGCCGAATCAGCCCATAAACTGTTGACACTGTGGCATCCACGTACAGCAGTAAAGTTCCACCCTGGGATGGAGGAACCCAAGTCTCAGGCTCACGAGTTGACCAGTTCTCAAAAATCATTGAGCCGTTCTCACAACCCTGGGTAACACTGTCCAGGTTAACTGAGTCTTTTCTTCCCCATACTGGGTTTTTTCTATTCAAAGGCAAATAATTTCAGGCTTCCTTTGGCCAAACCAGGCAAAAAAAGGCATCCTTCAGATCCAGAAGGTAAACTCCACCTACTCATTCCTTAACTTGGTTAATAAAGCTTGTGGATTTGCCACCACTGAGTGTATACATTCAACAATTCTATTACTTGCCCTCAAATCTTGTACCAAACTATAGCTCTTGCCATGTGATTTTTCATCGGCAAGATTGGGGTATTGTATTTGGATTCACATTCAATTAGTAATCCAAATGCCAAAAAGTTACCTATTATTTCTTTTATCCTTCTACAATCTCATATCCCCAAAGGGCACTGCTTTGCCCTGACTGGGCTGGCTCCTGCTTTTAACTTAACTTCTATTTGGGGCTGCATTTTTTGGCTATGCCAGGCACCTCTGATACCCACACTCCAAAGTGTATCTGATTTAAGATTTCTGTAACTTCTGGGGCTACAACATTATTTTTCCCAGTTTGTGTTAAAGCCAGACTTAAAATTTTCAATCAGTTGATATTGTTTGACCCTTAGCTCCAGTTTTATTGAATTTAATCTCTAGCTCCAGTTTTATTGAATTTAATCTCTGCATCCATTTGTTCCAATAAGTCTTGCCCGAGTAATGGTTTGGGAGAACCTGGCATGTACAAGAATTTATGTATTCCTACTTGTTCTCCCAGCCTATATTTAATTGATCCCAAAAGGTAAGCTTTTTCTTGTTGGGCAGTAGCTCCTACTTCTGTTACAAAAAACATCTACGGGTAGTAAGAGGCACCCGTATCCACCAGAAAATAAACCTCTTTATCCTGCTCTCCTAGCTGCAATTTAACCAGTGGGTCTGCTAGGGTAAACTTCCCAGGTTCCCATCATTCAGCTTTTGCGATCAGAGATGGTTTCCTCTCACTCAGCTTGGTACGATTTCTCCACCAGTGTCCCATTTCCCTGCAGTTTACACGCTGCTTTCGGTCCAGCAGGGGCGGAGCCCTCCCTGGGCTCTTCCAGGCCCCCCCCCCACCTCTTCCTGAGGGGATCTCTGGGTCCTAGGGCCCTGCTCTAGTGCAGCAACAGTAGCAGCTGCTGCTATTCTTCGCAATTTCCTTGCTATCTCTGTTCCTCAATCAATTTTTCCATATCACTCACCTCTCTTGGTTCCTGACATCCCTGTTACACCTTGCTCATCTTTGCCTTCCTCAGCCTGTGTCTTTCCCAAACCTTTTTCACTTTCCAAAGTCTCATCATTACAGAAACTGCTAACATTTCAGTTTCACCTCCTCCCCTTTGGAGGCTTCCAGTGCTAACACTGGGATTTTGGGTTTCCTAGATCTCTGCAGATGAAGGCTATTCTCACTTAGAATGCCCCATCCCCTCCACGCCCCCTTCACAAGTAACGCTGTTTACAGCAGCAGTCTCCTGTCCCGACTCTCTCTCACACTGCAAGAGTTCTGCTCGCAGGGGGGTGGTGCGGGGGGGTTGCTCTCATGCCAGCACAGCTGAACTTACTTTTTATTTAACCCTTTTGCCTTTTTACACTATTCCACTATTCATACCCTCAATTACACTTCCACATGCCCTCAATTATGCTTCCATATACCATTAACAATTACACTTTCTTATACCATCAAAACAGTCTGTCCCACTCCCTTCAAAACCCATGAATCAGACAATACAGTTCTTCAATTTCCACAAACACTCAGTACTTAGTTGTCGGCACTCAGTCCAGTTAGAGAGCTCTCTCTATTATTGTGGCATCAGAAGGTGGACTATATTTATTGTGTTCAACATACATCTTATATACCCTCCACTAGGAAGCAGTAAATCCACTAACAGTTCATTGGCTAAAGATTCTACCAAGCAACAGTGATAACGGACAATAGGTTTCTCAACTTCCTCAGATGTGACAAGATTAACTGTGCATATCAGTGTAAACAGAGCGTCCTGTTATTCTTTAACCTTTGAGTTTGTTCCTTATCCTAGTTTGCTGACTCCCAAGATTTTATAGCAATAAGGTCTATCACAGAGTCTGTGAGCCCCTTGGTGACTCACTCACAGATACATCCTCCCCACACTTAGTCTCATGATTAAAACACTCAATTATAAAAACTGGTCCTGTTACTTCATTTATGTTCTCGGTTTCTTATTCAATGTTCCCCCTGGCTCATCCGTGACGTTTCTCCAGTGAGCCAAAATACAACCCAGAATGGTCTTTTCTGGAATTTCTTTTGACACCGTTTGTCTCATAACAGCCGTTTATCCTGACTGGTCTTAGGTATTGGGTGAAAATCCCTTGTGTTTTGCTGGGTAATGGAGTCCACCTACTTCCCCAGGGCACAGGAACACCGAATTCCCTGGGCAAGAGTCATGACCAATATACCCCAGCAAAACGGGGGTTTTTACAAGAATTCTCATTGTGTTGCTGGGTAATGGAGTCCACCTGCTTCCCCAGGGCACGGGAACACCGAATTCCCTGGACGAGAGTCTTAACCAATGTCCCCCAGCAAGACAAGAGAATTTTAAACAGGAAATGGAATTCCACAAGTAACATTTTTACAACAGAAACATTTAACAATTACAAAGACAGTGACAATGACTAATACAGTTAGTTATACAAGGATCGGGATCCCGCAAGAAGCGTTTTTGCACCACAAGCACCGAGTGATTACAGCAATTAATACCGTAATTCCTATGATTGGCCAGAGAAAAGAACAAAGAAAATAGAAACTATTCAGACATTCGCTCCAAATGCCCTCCCTAGTTTAGGGAGTTTCTGCTTCCCGCTTACAGGATTATCTAAAATAGATGCCTCTGTGTGTGTGAGTGTGCTTATGTTGACTAAAACTCGTGACGCTCTGTGCTGCACTGAATGCATAGTTTGCTTGCTTCTGCTCCTGAGACATCCTGTCTCTCAGATCCAAATGTACTCTGAAACAGCACTGCTCAAGCTTTAGCCACACTCACCAAGTTAGGATGTTAGCCAACTAAGGAAAGTAATGCCCCTAGTGATGCTCTAGCAGGCTTGCCCACTAATCTTGATTCTATCTGACATGCAACTTTAGAAAGTTATGCGGCCATTGATTTTCTATTATTAGCCCAAGTGCACAGTTGTGAAGATTTTAAAGGCATGTGTTGTACGAACCTTAGTGATCATTCAAAATCAATATATCAGAGTATACAAAAGTTGAAGATTCTCTGTAATCAGTTACAGGTACACGCAGAATGGGACCCTCCGGGATTCTTTTCCAGCTTGCAGGAACTTGGGCCATGGGCCAAACATGAGTTTGTTCTTTTCTTAATGGGTTTAATAGCATTTCTTGTCGTTACACTATGTTTGCCTTGTCTCTTTTCTTGCATTTAGCATGTTAACAAATGAAGCCTTGATCGAGTCATGAGAACCTAAATGCATCCAGCAATACTCTTACAAAGTGTTATACAAAATGAAGGAGAAAGCTCTAAATCAGGCGTTTGGGATGTTGTGTACAAGGCATAATTATGTTATTTATATGATTAGTGTTATTATTTTGTAGTATGTTAATAGTTTGCTAATAAACAAAAATGGTGAATTGTGGGAATACAAGAAAGGCTATTCAGAGCAGAAGCTGTGGAGCAAGATAAACGGCATGAGAAAGCAAGGCTGAGAACCAAGGACATCTGCAGAAGAAGAGAAAAGCAAGTCATGTAAGCTGCATGATGGCCGCGTGCTGATGACCCTGATTGGAGGAAGGGAGCATGGCTAGGAATGACTCATGACTCTGATTGGATAAGCGCCTGCATGCACAGTTAAGGAGTGTTTGTGGAATGTTTTGTTGACATGTAAAGGCGGGTGGGAAAGTTAAAGGAGAAAACTTGTGAATGTATATAAGGGATGTTAGAACCTGTAATAAACGATTTGGATCGTTCACATCGGAGTCCATGCCTCAGACGCCGCAAAAAAGCAATTTCTGATTTTCTGGGGTGTGCTTAGTATGTCTCAAACAGTTGCAGTGCAAGACAACCAGTGCCATGACAACCAGTCCAAGGCTGATATCAGTAAGTATGATATCCTGTCCTCTCGGGTTAGTCCTGCTTTGCTGACAATCCAGCCTACCCTACCCACAAGAATGTTTTGGCTACAAACTTATTTTTGACAAAGTTGTTAGTGCAAGCTTGCTTTTTTATGACCTTGGAACGTTATGTCTGCAAACCCAGCAAGCGTTAAAGGATGCCCGAGAGGGACCCCAAGCTGCTGCTGCTGCTTCTTTGTCTTCTTGCTGAGCAAGGACCTGCAGCTTAAACTGAGGGAAAAGAGGGAAATGTACAGGAATTGGAAGCAGGGTTGTGTAGCCTGGGAAGAATACAGAGGTGTTGTCCGTGTCTCAGTCCAATTTATAGGAGGGAGAGGAGGTTCTTTAATGTATATATACCCAGCGTGAGATTAAGAAACAACGGTTCAAATGTTGGTCCAACCAGGTTTATTACAAATCTTAATCAGGGAGATGGGGAAGGGGAGGACGGACACTATTACGAATTAGGGTGATGGGGAAGGGAAGGTGGGCGATAGAAAAGATAGGAAAGAAGCAAGAAGTGCGTAAAGCGGGGATAGTCACCACCAGGATCCATCAGAGGTCCCGTTGTGCACCGTTCCGATGGTCCGAGGCAGAGGCGCGGGGGGGAGAGCAGCAGCAACGTGGCCGGTCATAGGCAGCAAGGAGGTGCAGGTACTGGGTAGGTCCAGGAAGAAGCCGCAGGGTAAGTCCGGGAGGAAGCAGCAGGTCTCAGGTAGCAGGCCCAGGAGAGTCTGTCAGCATGCAGGCATTCCATAGTGAGGAATCGGATGGCAGACACCTTTCTTCTTCGGGGGAGAGCAGCAGCAGCATGGCTGGCCTTAGGAAGCAAGCAGGTAGAGCGCAGAGCCAGTCCAGGAGGGAGAGAGGCAGGTCGTGAGGCTTCTCACGTCAAAAAACCTTCTTGTTCTTCTTCATGAGGAATCTGTTGTCAGAAACCTAAAAACCATGGTTGTTTGTCCCTTTTTTATCCTTCTTCTTCTGCCAACGTGGCATTCCTGGGTGCTTGAGTAAGTCATGTGCAGTGCCCCCTGAGAGGGCTATCTCCCTCGAGATAAGTCCACACAAAAGACTGCTTCCTGGCCATTAATCTGCAGCTTATCACTCTCTGTGCCCCTCAGACAAAGGATTTCTCAACCTTTGCCCAGGACTTGCCTGGACTTGTCCATCTGTGTCCTTCAGACAAAGGACTTTGCAACCCTTGCCCAGGACTTGTCCATCAGTGTTCTGACTCACGGAATCAGACTCCACAACCCAAAGTTAGATTATGAAGCAGGTATGTTTTAATCAGTGCTGCGCAGACACCGGGTGCAAGGGGGATATTTCCGCCTATCTTGCCCAACGTAGGGCAAAAGCTTGGTACAGATATAGGCTGAACTAATACATAATCAGTGATTTTCCCGGAATTCGCATACATATTCATTACATTTCCGAGAACCCATCAGCATATGGTCCCTCCCTCTTGCACGTGGGCCATGAGCAGTGGGGGTCTCCTTCTGGTGGTCCGATCCTGACCCATTCCTTGTGTAATGTTTCTTCAAGTTTACAATAGAGTTTCGAGATGTTCTTTTCTTATCTGGCCTCACATCCTGCTTACCTGAATTCCTATACAATAGTTAACCCTTATCTTGTCCTCTCCGTACTCACATTCCTATACAATGGTTAACCCTTAGTTTGTCCTCTCCTAACTCAGTTCCTCAGAAAGCTTTGAGGCAATGGCATAAAATAATAATCTCTTACAGTCCGCATGTGTAGAGATAAGATCAGGAAAGCCGAGGCACAGATGGAACTGAACTTGGCAAGGGATGTGAAAAACAACAAGAAGGGGTTCTACAGGTGCATAGGCAGGAGGAGAGAGACCAAGGAGAGTGTTCCCCCTCTGATAAATGAGAATGGAGAACTGGATTCCTCAGACATGGAAAAAGCTGAGGTACTCAATAAGTGCTTTGCCTCAGTCTTCACTGGTGGTCAGGCTCCTCATGTCTGCCAGGACACTGAACCTCTAGGTGAGGGTGAGAGGAGCGGATTCAGTCCCACTGTAACAGTGGAACAAATCTGAGATCTCCTCATGAAACTGAATGTATACAAGTCCATGGGGCCAGATGATGTCACAGAATCACAGAATCACAGAAATTCAGGGATTGGAAGGGACCTCGAAAGATCATCTAGTTCAATCCCCATGCCAGAGCAAGAACACCTAGATTAGGTCACACAGGAATGCATCCAGGCGGGCTTTGAATGTCTCCAGAGAAGGAGACCCCACAATCTCTCTGGGCAGCCTGTTCCAGTGTTCTGTTACCCTTACTGTGAAGAAGTTTTTTCTCATATTTATGTGGAACCTCCTATGTTCCAGCTTGCACCCATTACCCCTTGTCCTATCATTGGATGTCACTGAGAAGAGCCTGGCTCCATCCTCCTGACACTCACCCTTCACATATTTATAAACATTAATGAGATCACCCCTCAGTCTCCTCTTCTCCAAGCTAAAGAGACCCAGCTCCCTGTCTCGCTCCAATTTATAGGAGGGAGAGGAGGTTCTTTGATATATGCGTACCCGACATGAGATTAAGAAACAACGGTTCAAATGTTGGTCTGACCAGTTTATTACAAATCTTAATCAGGGAGATGGGGAAGGGGGGACGGACACTATTACGAATTAGGGTGATGGAGAAGGGATGAAGGACGATAGAAAAGATAGGAAATAGAAGCAAGGAGTCTTTATAGGAAGCAAGAGGGAGATAGTCACCACCATGGGTCCAGCGTGGTTCGTAGTTCAGTCATTGATCTCCAGTAGAGGTGGGTCATCAGGCGTTGTTGTTCCATTGACAACGACGATGACCATGGCGATGATGGAAAGAATGGTGACAATGGCGATAATTTCCAATGGCAGTACAAACTTATTTATAAATCCAAAGTGGTTGAGTCAGCTCTTTTTGGAGTGACAGCTTCTGGCTTTTGGATCTCAGCAGGAACTCCTTTTGTTCCCATCTTCCTGGCCTTGCCAGCAGATAAGAGGGAGTATGGAGGCGCCAACTTGTATCTTGCCTTCACAGGATACAATGGTATCATCCCCCAATCCCCCATAGCAAGCTGGAGTTATTTGGTCACAGGCCAGATCTTCCGCCAGTAAACAGTCCTGAGCACTCCCTTCCAAAGGCAAACAGCTCCAAAGAAATGCTTTCAAATGTAAAATTGTCCACACAGTGATGTTGATTGCCACATGGCAACACCAACCTCTCATCTCCTAGAGTCTTATCACAAGAAATACCTCAGGAAGCAAGCTTTGAGCCAGAAAACAAAGAAGGATTCATACACTCCCTCAGACTTTGCTTGTAAGGGAGGTGCTCCACTACCTTAATCATCTTTGTGGCTCTGCGCTGGACTCTCTCAAGCAGTTCCCTGCCCTTCTTGAACTGAGGGGCCCAGAACTGGACACAGTATTCCAGATGCAGTCTCATCAGGGCAGAGTAGAGGGGGAGGAGAACCTCTCTCGATCTGCTAACCACACCCCTTCTAATACACCCCAGGATGCCATTGGCCTTCTTGGCCACAAGGGCACAGTGCTGGCTCATGGTCATCCTGCTGTCCACCAGGACCCCCAGGTCCCTTTCCCCTACGCTGCTCTCCAACAGGTCAGTCCCCAACCTATACTGGTACCTGGGGTTGTTCTTGCCCAGATGCAAGACTCTACACTTGCCCTTGTTATATTTCATTGAATGTCTCCCCACCCAACTCTCCAGCCTGTCTAGGTCTCGCTGGATGGCAGCACAGCCTTCTGGCGTGTCAGCCACTCCTGCCAATTTTGTGTCATCAGCAAACTTGCTGACAGTGCACTTTATTCCCTCATCCAAGTCGTTGATGAATATATTGAATAGTACTGGTCCCAGTACCAACCCTTGAGGGACTCCACTAGATACAGGCCTCCAACTAGACTCCGTCCCATTGACCACAACTCTCTGGCTTCTTTCCTTCAGCCAGTTCACAATCCACCTCACTACCTGATCATCCAGACCACATTTTGTCAGTTTAGCTGCAGTGGGAGACAGTGTCAAATGCTTTACTGAAATCAAGATAGACCACATCCACTGCTTTTCCATCATATATCCACCAGGTTATGTCTTCATAAAAGGCTATTAGGTTGATCAAGCATGACTTCCCCTTGGTGAAGCCATGCTGACTGCCCCTAATGACCCTCTTATCCTTGATGTGCCTAGAGACAGCACCAAGGATAAGTTGTTCCATCACCTTTCCAGGGATGGAGGTGAGGCTGACCGGTCTATAGTTATCCGGGTCCTCCTTCTTGCCCTTTTTGAAGATGGGAGTGACATTTGCTTTCCTCCAGTTCTCAGGCATCTCTCCCATTCCCCACGACTTACTGAAGATAATGGAGAGTAGCCTAGCAATGACTTCCGCCAGCCCCCTCAGCAACCCCAGGTGCATCCAATCGGGACCCATGGATAAACTGATATTTAAATGGATATTTAAATTTATTTAAATGGACCCATGGATGCATGGATATGCATCCCAGGGTTCTGAGAGAGATGGCTGATGTGGTTGCCAAGCCGCCCTCCATCATATTTGAAAAATCATGGCTGTCGAGTGAAATCCCCAGTGACTATCTACAAGAAGGGCTGCAGGGAGGATCTGGGGAACTACAGGCCTGTTAGCCTGACCTCGGTGCCGGGGAAGATTATGGAGCAGATTGTCTTGAGGGAGATCATGCGGCATGTGCGGGACAACCTGGGGATCAGGCCTAGCCAGCATGGGTTCACGAAGGGCAGGTCCTGCTTGACCAACCTGATCTCCTTCTATGACCTAGTGACCCGTCTGGTGGATGAGAGAAAGGCTGTTGATGTAGTCTACCTAGACTTCAGCAAAGCCTTTGACACTGTCTCCCACAGTATTCTCCCGCAGAAGCTGGCAGCCCGTGGCTTGGACAGGTACACTCTTGGCTGGGTAAGGAACTGGCTGGAGGGCCGAGCCCAGAGAGTGGTGGTGAATGGAGTTAAATCCAGCTGGCAACCGGTTACAAGTGGAGTTCCCCAGGGGTTGGTGCTGGGGCCTGTCCTGTTTAATATCTTTATTGATGACCTGGATGAGGGCATCGAGTGCACCCTCAGTAAGTTTGCAGATGACACCAAGCTGGCTGGAAGTGTCGATCTGCCTGAGGGTAGCGAGGCCCTACAGAGGGATCTGGAAAGGCTGGATAGCTGGGCTGAAGCCAATGGGATGAGATTCAACAAGACCAAATGCCGGGTCCTGCACTTTGGCCACAATAACCCCAGGCAACGCTACAGGCTTGGGGCAGAGTGGCTGGAAGACTGTGTAGAGGAAATGGACCTGGGGGTGTTGATTGATGCTAGACTGGACATGAGCCAGCAGTGTGCCCAGGTGGCCAAGAAGGCCAATGGCATCCTGGCTTGTATCAGAAATAGTGTGACCAGCAGGAACAGGGAAGTAATTGTCCCCCTGTACTCAGCACTGGTGAGGCCGCGCCTCGAGTACTGTGTCCAGTTTTGGGCCCCTCGCTGTAAGAAAGACATCGAGGCCCTGGAGCGTGTTCAGAGAAGGGCAACAAAGCTGGTGAGGGGTCTGGAGCACAGGTCTTATGAGGAGCGGCTGAAGGAGCTGGGATTGTTCAGTCTAGAGAAGAGGAGGCTCAGGGGAGACCTTATTGCTCTCTATAACTACCTGAAGGGAGGTTGTAGTGAGCTGGGGGTCAGCCTCTTCTCTCGTGTGACTAGTGATAGGACTAGAGGGAATGGCTTCAAGCTGCTCCAGGGAAGGTTCAGGCTGGACGTTAGGAAATACTACTACTCTGAAAGGGTGGTCAGGCACTGGAATGGGCTGCCCAGAGAGGTGGTGGAGTCACCGACCCTGGAGGTGTTCAAGGAAAGTTTGGATGTTGTGTTGAGGGACATGGTTTAGCGAGAACGATTGGTGATGGGTGAATGGTTGGACTGGATGATCCTGTGGGTCTTTTCCAACCTTAGTGATTCTATGATTCTATGATTCTATGACTGGAAAAAGGGAAACATGGCTCTCATTTTTAAGAAAGGGAGAAAGGAAGACCCGGGGAACTACAGGCCAGTGATCCTCACCTCTGTGCCTGGGAAGATCATGGAGCAGATCCTCATGGTCGCCATGTTAAGGCACATACGAGACAAAGAGGTGATCCGAGACAGCCAGCATGGCTTCACCAAGGGCAGATCTTGCCTGACCAATCTGGGGGCCTTCTATGATGGAGTGATGGTATTGGTGGACAGGGGAAGAGCGAGGGATGTCATCTACCTGGACCTCTGCAAAGCCTTTGACATGGTCCCTCACCACATCCTTCTCTCTAAATTGGAGAGGTATGGATTTGAAGGATGGACTGTTTGATGGATTTAAGAACTGGTTGGCTGGACGCAGCCAAAGGGTTGTGATCAGTGGTTCTATGTCTAGGAGGAGGCTGGTCACAAGCGGTATCCCCCAAGAGTCGGTTTTGGGACCGGTGCTCTTCAACATCTTTATCAGTGACATAGACAATGGAATCAAGTGCACCCTCATTTATAGTGTATTTTCTAGAGCTGGTAAGAATATCTGAAATGTAAACATGTTCAAGTAAACGTGAATGTGTGTTATGACAAACTAAAAAGAGCAACTGATTACAGAAAGACTATCTTCATACACATATCAAAAAGAAAAGAAGAAAGTCCAGCTCTTGAGCTGATGCGCTGATTCTTCACTCAGAGTTACTTGAAAAGTATATCATTTGTGTAAATAAGTTCTGTCCAACAGTGCGTGACAACTGGTTAATCTCCTACAAACTAGAGCATGCAGAAAACATTTTTTCAAATACAAGAGTAAGACAACACAAATGTATGTTAAGCCTCCTTAAATATATGTTACAATGTTTCTCACCCTTATCAATACAAGTGAAGAACATCAACTCTCCATTCCCTCTTTTTGTAGTCATCTTATGAAAATTTGAAAAAAAGAAGTAAAGCAAGCAAGCATGAATATCTGCAGAAATGTCAGATAAAACAACTCTACTGTAAGAGTTACTGATGCAGAAAAAAAGGTTTAGGAAGAAGCAAAAGCAAATAAGCATGGTTAAATCAAACATTTTAACCAATCCACACTCTAAGTAGCAATGTCAGCTGGTAGCAAATAGCAGGCTGTACTTAGATCCTTACCTCTAAGCAAGCTCAACATTTTCTACCTGCAAAATTTCTTGAAACTTCCACAACTCTAAAGCGGTGATCAATTGCCCTGGTAGAGTTTGTGATTTTGAGGAAGATAGACCTGGCAAAAAGCAAAGTCAGGACCCTGAACTTCAGGAGAGCAAACTGCAGACTAGTGAACTTCAGGTTGTTTAAGGGATTACTGGGTGAGATCCCCTGGGAAGCTGTCCTTAGAGACAAAGGAGTGGAACAGAGATGGTGACTCTTTAAGGATGCCTTTCTGAAAGCCCAAGAGTTCTCTGTCCCCCAGTACAGGAAAACAAGTGGAGGAGGCAGGAAACTGGCATGGCTCAGCAAGGACCTGCTGGTCAAACAGAGGGATAAGAAGGACATGTATAGGCAGTGGAAGCAAGGATGTGTCAGCTGGGAAGAATACAGGGATGCCGTCTGGACATGCAGAGATGGGATCAGGAAAGTCAAGGCAAAGATGGAACTGCATTTGGTAAAGGATGTGAATAATAACAAGAAGGGATTCTACGGGTACATTGGTCAGAAGAGACAGGCCAAAGAGAGTGTAGCCCCTCTGATAAATGAGAAGCTAAAAGTGGCTACAATAGACATGGAGAAGGTTGAGGTACTCAACAAATTCTTTGCCTCAGTCTTCACTGGCAGCCAGGATTCTTGTGTCTCTCACATCCTTGAACCTCCGGGTGAGGGCTGTAGGAGACTGCCTCATGAGACTGAATGTGTACAAGTCTATGGGGTCCACATACGTGCATCTGAGGGTCCTGAGGGAGCTGGCTGATGTGGTTGCCAAGCTGCTCTCCATATTTTGAAAAGTCCATATTTGAAAAAGTCATGGCTGTCAGGCGAAGTCCCCGGTGACTGGAAAAAGGGAAACATCACAGCCATTTTTATAAAGGGAGAAAGGAAGACCCAGGAAACTACAGGCCTGTGAGCCTCACATCTGTGCCTGGGAAGATCATGGAAGAGATCCTCCTGGAAGAGATATTAAGGCACATGTGAGACGAGGAGGTGATACGAGACAGTCAGCACAGCTTCAACCAAGAGCAGATCATGCCTCACCAATCTGGTGGGTGGCCTTCTATGATGGACTGATGGCATCGGTGGACAAAGGAAGGGCAAGTGATGTCATCTATCTGGACTTGTGCAAGGCCCTTGACATGGTCCCACACCACATCTTTATCTCCAAATTGGAGAGAGAAAGCTTCGAAGGGCGGGCTATTCGGTGGATAAAGAATTGGTTGGAAGGTCACAATCAGTGGGTTGTGGTCAACCGCTCTATGCTCAGGTGTAGGCCTGTGACGAGTGGTGAACCATAGGGGTCTGTCTGGGGACTGGTACTCTTTAACATCTTTATTAATGACATTGATGATGGGATCAAATGCACCCTCAGCAACTTCGCAGATGACACCAAGCTGAGTGGTGCAGCTGACACGTTAGAAGGAAGGGATGCCATACAAAGGGACCATGTCAGACTAGAAAGTTGGACCCATGTAAACCTAATGAGGTTCAACAAAGCCAAGTGCAAGGTGTTGCACTTGGGTCGAGGCCATCCCAGATACGCATATAGACTGAGGGGAGAAGTCCTTGAGAGCAGCCCTGCCGAGAAGGACTTTGGGGTCCTGATAGATGAAAAGTGAAACATGAGCCAGCAGTATACACTTGCAGCCTGGAAGGCCAATGGTATTCTGGGCTGCATCAAAAGAGGGGTGGCCAGCAGGGCAAGGGAGGTGATTGTCCCTCTCTACTCTGCCCTTGTGAGTCATATATTAAAGGAGGGCCCTGCTCCTTAGGCAGGTTGCCCTTATTAATGACGAATCTGACTATGATCCTTGCAAAACACCACAATCATAGTAGGATCCAAAGAAATATTCATGCTTTTGATAAAAATTGCAAAGACAAGATTGAATTTTGGAACAGGGAATCAATTGTGTTTGCATCACTCTTCACTCCGGGGATAGCAACTGCTGAAGCATTCGCTAGTTTAAATAAGCTAGGATGTTGGCTTAGCAAACAGACTAATGCAACCTCGCAATCACTTTCAGGCCTGTTACAGGATGCCGACTCAGTTCGTCTCGCTACATTGCAGAACAGAGCTGCTATTGACTTCCTGCTTCTTGCACACAGACGTGGCTGTGAGGGCATTGAAGGACTGTGCTGTATGACCTTATTGGATCACTCCACCTCCATCCATCAGAGCATTCAGCAGCTGCAGGAAGGCATGCAGAAATTACGTGTGGGAACTTCATGGGGGTGGTTTGATGGGTGGTTTCAAGGTCTGGGCCCTTGGATTCAGAAATTAGTTAAGTTAGGGCTAATGTGTCTCTTGATATTTGTGTGCCTTTTAATCTGTATTCCTTGCGTTATATCCTGTGTAAGAGTTATGATTAACAAAGCGATAAATGAAGTACTTGTTGTTCAAGTTAATAACGACTTGGGCAATGTGGATTCAGTCAGCAGTATGTCGGTGAGCGAGGATGGCAACATTCTCACTTTGGTCAGCAAGAAACCATGGGAGTAAGCGGCTATAGCTGTAAATATTTTCTGCTAGTATTTTGTTTTATAGAGAGAGCTAATCTTAGTAGTTTGTTTTATTTTGCGAGCAGGTGTTCCGCTTGGGCTCTGTATCATGCACTGCCCATGCGGATGCAGTGTGCAAAGTGTGCAAGGTGTTGCACTTTGGTCAGGGCAATCCCAGGTATTTATACAGACTGGGGGAAGAAGTCCTTGTGTGCAGCCCTGCGGTGAAGGACTTGGGGGTCCTGGTGGACGAGAAGCTGGACGTGAGCCAGCAGTGTGTGCTTGCAGCCCGGAAGGCCAACTGTGTTCTGGGCTGCATTAAAAAAGGGGTGGCCAGCAGGGAGAGGGAGGTGATTGTCCCCCTCTACTCAGCTCTTGTGAGGCCCCATCTGGAGTACTGCGTCCAGGCCTGGGGCCCCCAGCACAAGAAAGATGCAGAGCTCTTGGAATGGGTCCAGAGGAGAGCCACTAAGATGATCAGAGGGCTGGAGCACCTCTCCTATGAAGAAAGGTTGAGGGAACTGGGCTTGTTTAGCTTGGAGAAGAGAAGGCTCCAGGGAGACCTCATTGCAGCTTTCCAGTACTTGAAGAGAGCATATGAACAGGAGGGGGAACGGGTGTTTACGAGGGTGGATAGCAATAGGACAAGGGGGAATGGTTTTAAACTAAGACGGGAGATTTAGGTTAGACATCAGGAGGAAGTTTTTCACTCAGAGGGTGGTGACGCACTGGAACAGGTTGCCCAGAAAGGTTGTGGATGCCCCATCCCTGGAGGCATTCAAGGCAAGGCTGGATGTGGCTCTGGGCAGCCTGGTCTAGTGGTTGGCAACCCTGCCCACAGCAAGGGGGTTGAAACTAGAAGATCATTGTGGTCCTTTTCAACCCAGGTGATTCTATGATTCTATGATTCTTGGTGGTCATTGTTGCTGTTTCGATACTATGACCCCCTGGACAGGCATGTTCACTCCTCCCCTCCATCCCTTCTCCAGTGTTGCAGGCTGAGACTGGAATTCCTTGAAACAGGCCTTTGAAATAGACCGGTGATCATTCTTTCTCCTTCCTATTTTTCTGACTCTTGTTCTTTCTCCGTTTTCCTCAGTTTTCTCTTTTTGCTCTTTTTTTCTCATAAAATTATTAAGTAATTGCAAGACCTATTTTGGCTTTGTAAAAGCTGTATCTCTCATATTGTTTTTAAGTTGTAAAGCTGTTAAGTAGTTGCAAGGCTTATTTTGGTTCCTTAAGGTCGTATAGTTTAGCCACACAGTTTAAGATAGATTCTAGGTATTAGAGTGCCAATATATTGGGGATAATTGTGTGCCAATATTTCCGGGATAATTGTAGAATATAGATTCTCCCTGAAACTGATGATTGTGTGCGGACCTCTACGTATCATTTTACCTTAATCTAACTGGGGTTATTTGTGAATCTGGTCGCCTCTTCCCTCCCCTTATGGGTGGGACATGACAGTAGCCATCCATGATAGCGTTCCGGTCATGTGAGCTGTCCCACCAAATTTCCGTGATCACAATGAGATCATGGCCCTGCAATCACACATATCTCTAATTCTTCCTGTATACCCCCCATGCTGCGTGTGTTGGTATACAGGCACTTCAAAGAAGAAAAGGGAGCAGAGGATGCAGGTATCCCTGGAGGGATGCAAGAGGATTCCCCCATTGGTATACACACCCTTGAGGTGGCTGGCCTTCTGATACATGTCATGGGAGGCAGCTAAGGAACATTTGTCACTCTTCTGGTTGGTCTGGCTTATTCCCCAGTCTGTTGCAATGGCATGAGCATTGCCATTTTGAACCCCGCTCCCCAAGTCCTTCAGTTTAAAGCCCACCTCACTAGGTTTGCCATCCTGCTGCCAAAGAATGCCCTGCCTCTTCTAGACATGTGAATCTCATCCTTCCCTAAGAGGTTATAATCTTCATAGAAAGTCCCGCTGTCATAAAAACCAAAATCCTCGTGCCGGCACCAGCCACTTAGCCAAGAATTGATATGCATTATATGTCTATTTATGGCTTCCCTCTTTCCTCCAACTGGCAAAATTGAGGAGAAGATAACTTGGGCACCAGTGTTCTTCACTTGCGCTCCCAGGACTTTATAGTCGTCTTTGATT
Organism: Pavo muticus; assembly: GCA_016647715.1. Taxonomy (NCBI): domain Eukaryota; kingdom Metazoa; phylum Chordata; class Aves; order Galliformes; family Phasianidae; genus Pavo; species Pavo muticus. Next base: position 95,485 of record JACDJE010000814.1, read on the forward strand.
CTGCCCATTTTCTGGCCTGCAGTTTTATTCATGCCCACATGAAAGAGCAATAGTGGATAGTAGTCCATGCTCCTGACAAGCTGTGGCACCCTCTCAGCAATGTCATGGATCTTGGCTCCTGGGAAGCAGCATGCCTCTTGAGACTCCCTGTCAGGCCAGCGGAGAGGAGCCTCAGTGCCTTTTAACAGGGAGTCACCCAGTACAAGCATGCGGTGTTTCTTTTTACAATACCCAGTGCAGGCTGACAGTATGGTTACTTCTTGCAGATCTTGATCATGAGTATCATGGGTGCCTATAGCTGTAACAGCTTCATACGTTTTTGGTAGTGAAGCTGGAGGGTGATACTGAGACATGTGCTTGTAAATATTATTTAACATATGACTGATGAGACAGCTGCTTTGTTGCGATTTTTTGCTAAATTTATAAGCCCTTCTAAGTATTTTATATAGTGTACATGGATTTTCAAATTGAATATAGAATATACTTGGGGAAATAAGACATATCTGATGTTAGAGAATATATTTACCCCATATGTAGCCCTTAGAAGACACCAATTTGTCTTACAAAATATTAATTGGCAAGTTAATGTACTAAGCAATTGGACTCAATTTGCTTTCAAAGAATTAAATGTTCAGGTCCAACAAGTTTCCAAAATGGCATTACAAAATCGATTAGCACTAGATATGTTACTGTTAAAGGAACAAGGAGTGTGTGGTAAGCTGAACTTAACTGATTGCATCACCATCCACAATGCCACTACTTCCCTTGAAGAAGCTCGAGCAAAAATGAGAGAGGTTGCAAACAAGTCTGGGAACTCTTCCAAGCCATGTAGCCAGAGGACTGGTTTAATGGCTTGAGTCCTGGATCCTGGCTCGCTTCAGTACTCGAATCATTGGGACTCATAGGACGGGGGCAATGGTTGGAGCAAAATGGAATAACTGTATTGGTTGGATTTGTATTTTTAATGAGAGGTATCACTGTAGTCCAACGTATGATTATGTGCTTGCTCTCTTCCTTTCCCTCTCTTTTCTCTCCTTCTGCTCGCTGTGTGCAGATCACCACCATAGAAGAAGATGAACTCTGTAGAAATGAGATTCAACCAATTGTTTGAGCCACGGGGAGGTGTAAGAGACTGAGAAGCAAAAGGGTTAATGTCTCACTCAGTAGAAGAGTAGAAAGGAAGTTTCACACTAACAGATAAGGAGTGGTTGGAGGAGGGGGCTTTGTGAAGGCGAGGCAGAGCTTTTTCAGACCTATTTTTGTGGGAATACAAGAGACTATTCAGAACATACGCTGTGGAGCAAGATAAACAGCATGGGAAAGCAGGGCTGAGAGCCAAGGATATCTCTAGAAGAAGAGAAAAGCAAAAGGAACGGTCAGATAATCCGGTGGCTCCCAGGACTGTGGACGCAGAGAAAGGATGAGATCTCTCTCTCTCTCCACCATCGCCTGCTGCGCCCCCTGCGCCGCTGCCGCCCTCCGCTTCCCCCCCCCCCCGGCTGCAGTCGCGCCGCTGCCGCTCGCCGTGACGCGGCCGCCCTCCGCCACTCCTTCGCCACCTGCCGCTCCGCTCCTGCCGCCCAGTGATGGTTCTCCTCCCCGATATGTGGCGAGAGATCCGCAAGGAGGCAGAAGCAAGTGGAGATATTGAAATAGTCCATCGGTTGCATTCGGCACTTGCATGCCCTGTGATATATGAGCCAAGCAGTCCCCCCCGGTGGGAGGGAATGAGACTCCAAATCGTAAAGGAACTCAGGAAAGCGGTTTTCGACTTCGTGCTAGGGTCTCTGTATACGACTAACCTGCTAGGCATGATAATGAAAAGCTTTACCCTTTGCCCACATGACTGTAAGACCCTGGCACAATTGCTTCTGACAAGTACCCAGCAGTATATGATGTAGATAGGATATTGGAGGGAATCGGCCCAACGAAAGGCTGTCGAGAATTTAGGGAGATGACAAGGAGATCCTTTGCAGATGGTTGGGGCAGATGTGCTGCTAGGGGAAGTTGCCTTTGCTACTACAACAGCCCAAGCGCAGGTGCCTACCGCAGCTTTGGATCAGTCAAAGGACTTAGCCTTTAGTGCTTTCATGAAAGTTCCAGAGGCTGGGAAACCGCAGAAATCGTTTACCAGCATTAAACAGGGTCCTACTGAACCCTACATGCAGTTTATTGACAAGCTGAAAGATAGCCTTGACAAGCAAGTCAAAAATGATGGATAAGCGCATGCATGCACGGTTAAGGAGTGTTTGTGGAATACTTTGTTTACACGTAAAGGCGGATGGGAAAGTTGCAAGGGCGGATGGGAAAGTTAAAAAAGGAAACTTGTGAATGTATATAAGTGATGTGAGAACTTGTAATAAACGATTTGGATCGTTCACATCTGAGTCCATGCCCGGTTGCCACAGATTTCTCTTGTGATAATATGCAGTTCCGTTGAATTACAACAGGCAAATTTAGTGAGGGAAGGGGAGATCTCCCATACTAAGCTTGTGCACCAAAGAGGGTTAACTAGTGGTCATTTGGGCAGGGGGAGAGTGAGAACCCCTGAAGCCTCTCCGACCCACTGACCCATTTCTAGAATATTCTAATTCTCAAACTGTGCTTGCACAGGGGTAGAGCCATATCTCAATCACAACATTAGAGGGGGCCCGATGACCACCTGAGACCCGAGACTCATTTTTGGGACGTTCTGAAGAAGGACTGCTCAACTAGGGACTGAGCTTCCCCTTGGAAGGAGAAGGGGGGGTTAGGGTACAGTTTACTCTAATGCCATCAAGTTGTAAAGGGGCAGAACCCATCTGTATTTCTGGAGTGACAGAGGGTTCCCAACAGCTAACTGTATTGCAGGCTGAAGTGAGCCTAACTGGGAAGGAATGGCAAAAGCACTACATTGTGACAGGCCCAGAGGCTAGACAGGCATAGACTACTTCAGGAGAGGGTACTACAAGGACCCAAAAGGTGGGCTTTTGGTAGAGCTGCCTTGGAAACGGAAGACAGTAAGCAGCTCCTTGGAGATGAAAGACAGTAAGCAGATGTCTACCTTGCCCGATCTCTTGAAGGAACCTTTCTGTTGTGCATCAACCGAGACTCAGTGATCCCCATCCATAAGTTGACTGATAAACTGGAGAGCCAAGGAATGAATGATCAGCAAGACTTAGTTCCATAAGCCAGTGTGAAAGTCTAATGGAGAATAGAGACTAACTGGACTATCGTGGCCTGAATGAAGTCAAACCACCACTGAGTGCTGCCACGTCGGACATGCTAGAACTTCAGTATGAACTGGAGTCAAAGGCAGCCAAGCGATATGCCACAATTGATATTGACAATGTGTTCTGCTCAGTCCTTTTGGCGGCAGAGTGAGGGCCACAGTTTGCTTTCACTTGGAGAGGTGTCCAGTACACCTGGAATCGACTGTCCCAGGGGTGGAAACACATCCCTGCCATTTGCTATGGGCTGATCCAGACTGCACTGGAACAGGGGGAATCTCCTGAACACCTGCAATACCTGGATGATATCATTGTGTGGGGCAACACAGCAGAGGAAGTTTTTTGAGGAAGGGAAGAAAATAGTCCAAGTCCTCCTGAATGCTGCTTCTGCCATAAAACAAAGCGAGGTCAAGGGACCTGCACAGGAGACCCAGGCATTAGGAATAAAATGGCCCTATGAATGTGATCAACAAAATAACTGCTATGTCTCCACCATCTAGCATAAAGGAAACACAAGCTTTTTTAGGTTTTTGGAGCATGCATATTCTGAATTTTAAGCCCTCTCTATCATGTGACCTGGAAGAAGAATAATTTCACTTGGGGCCGTGGCCTTTGAACAAATTAAACAGGAGATAGTTCAAAGATTTAAAAGAAAATGCGTTGTACACCACACCTAGAGCGAACGGCCCCACTTGGGGCCTCTGTCAGAAAGCACGGGGGAGACTCGAGGTTGACCTCTAGGATTCTGGAGTTGGGGATACAGTGGACCTGAGGCCCGCTACACTCCAACTGAAAAAGAGATATTGGCAGCATATGAAGGAGTTTGAGCTGCTTCGGAAGGGGAAGGTTTAGGATAGGGGAGATTAGGTATCCTGGGCTGCATCAAAAGAGGGGTGGCCAGCAGGGCAAGGGAGGTGATTGTCCCTCTCTACTCTGCCCTTGTGAGTCCCCATCTGGAGTACTGCATCCAGCTCTGGGGCCCTCAGCTCAGGAAAGGTGTGGAGCTGTTCGAGATGGTCCAGAGGAGTGCCATGAAGATGATCAGAGGGCTGGAGCACCTCTCGTACAAAAACAGGCTGAGGGAGCTGGGCATGCTCAGCCTGGAGAAGAGAAGGCTCGGGGGAGACCTCATTACAGCCTCTCAATATTTAAAGGGAGCTTGTAAACAGGAGGGAAATGAACTTTTTACACAGGTAGATAGTGATAGGACAAGGGGGAATGGCGTTAAACGAAAAGAGAGGAGATTTAGATTAGATGTCAGGGGGAAATTTTTCACTGAGAGGGTGGTGAGGTGCTGGGACAGGCTGTCCAGAGAAGTTGTGGATGCCCCATCCCCGGAGCTGCTCAAGGCCAGACTGGATGGGGCCCTGGGCAACCTGATTTAGTGATTGGCAACCCTGCCTGTGGCAGAGGCGTTGAAACTTGATGATCTTTGAGGTCCCTTCCTACCCAAGCCGTTCTATGATTCTATGATTCTATGAATTGTAATATTAAATTCATAGCCTTTTCATCTTCCTGATATTTTTTCACAGACTTAAGTTACCAGCTGTAAATATGAGTTGGCGCTTTTTGAATTACAACCTGGGCTAAAGTATTGAATGACATGAGACTCAAACCCCTCTCATTCTCCCAAGTGACTCGAGAAACAAGACTGGAAAAAGACCACAGTCTTCCTCCCCCTTCCAAATAATTAGGGTGTACTGGCTTAAAATGACACTGAATTCTTACGTCTTATGGAAAAATTTTGTGAGGTCTTAGATATCTTTGAGACACAGTAGTTAAAACTCGACACGTAGACTCTAGATCAGGCTATAGAAAGGATAACTTCATAATTTCCACTGACACCCTCTCATTCTTCCCTCCCAAATCAGCATAAGGACTTTAAACAAGTGTTAACCTACCACCATCATCATACAGTTGTTTAAGCTTTGTCAGCTCAAAACCAGACAATTAGTTTTAGCAGGACCAGACTATGGCAATGTCAATGGACTCATCACTCAGTAGAGGGAACTCACAGCTTATGTTACATCCTCTGAACTTGCCACTTCTTCAGGAACACAAATGTGTTATATTAGCTCAGACAGCAATCTGGTCAGAGAGACAAGCCACAGGGAGGAGCTGGGTGTCCCTTTCCTTAATTTGACTGATGTCTCAACCACTCCTGGAAGAATCCGGAACAATGCCTGAGAAACAGTCAAGTGACGGGAGGGGGCCTGGTGTCACTTCCTTTGATTTGACTTGTGTCTAGCATCCAAAGATTTGACTGGTGTCCGGTCCGGTGTCTCAACCAATCCTGGAACTGAAGCCAACTACAACTATAAATAGGGGCTAAGGGGAACCGTCCTTTCCCTTTTTTCTATTGTTACTATATATAGGCTTTTTTTCTTTGTTCTGAGCCACACAGAGCACCCCCATCGACAGGCCCAATGCTGGATCCAGGACTGGTGATTTCTCTTTCTCTCTCTCTCTCTCTTTCTCTTGAAGTTGTTAAGTATCACATGACTTACTTGAATTTCCTCTAAACTGCATAGCTTAGGTAGATATAATTGTGAGAGGGCCAACACATATAGGATAACTGAAATAGAAAATAGAAATCTCCCATTAAAGTTGATATGTTTTTCCTCTTATGTAAAGACCTTGAGTGTCGTTTTACCTTAATCTAACCGAGGGGATTTGTGGATCTGGTCACCCCTCCCTCCTTTTATGGGTGGGACGAGACAAACTCAATAATAACTTGAGCAAGTGTAGAGTCTTGCACCTAGGGAGGAATAATCGCATGCACCAGTACAGGTTGGGGAATGACCTGCTGGAGAGGAGCTCTGCGGAGAGGGACCTGGGGGTCCTGGTGGACGACAGGTTGGCCATGAGCCAGCAGTGTGCCCTGGTGGCCAAGAAGGCCAATGGCATTCTGGGGTGCATTAAAAAGAGCGTGGCCAGCAGGTCGAGGGAGGCGATCCTCCCCCTCTACTCTGCCCTGGTCAGGCCTCACCTGGAGTACTGTGTCCAGTTCTGGGCTCCCCGGTACAAAACAGACAGGGATCTCCTGGAAAGAGTCCAGCGGAGGGTCACAAAGATGATAAAGGGCCTGGAGCACCTCTCTTATGAGGAAAGGCTGAGTGACCTGGGTCTGTTCAGCCTTGAGAAAAGAAGACTCAGAGGGGATCTGATCAATGTCTATAAATATCTAAGGTGCAGGAGGCAAAGGGTTGAGGCCAGACTCTTTTCAGCGGTGCGTGGCGATAGGGCAAGGGGAAATGACCACAAACTGAAGCATAGGAAGTTCCGCACAAATGTGTGTAAGAACTTCTTCACAGTAAGGGTGACAGAGGACTGGAACAGGCTGCCCAGAGAGGTTGTGGAGTCTCCTTCTCTGGAGACGTTCAAGACCCATCTGGACTCCTACCTGTTCAACCTGGTCCAGGGAGCCTGCTTTGGCAGGGGGTTTGGACTAGATGATCTCTAGAGGTCCCTTCCAGCCCCTACAATTCTGTGATTCTGTGATAATAGATGTTTCATAGATGAATACAAAAGTATGGTATAACTTATTATCTGCTACAGATTCTTGCTGAGGATGACCACTGCTACAGAAGCTACTCATTGCTGAAAGGATTGCAATGGCCATTTGTGAAACAGCCATGATTTTCCTAATCATGGATAATGTAATGTAATCTCATCTACTGTCACCTGGTCATGTTTTACCTTCACCCTCTGGCACTTGATATTCAAAACTTAAAATTGCAAAGAGTAGAATTACTTTACTCTTTTAAAAAGAATATAAACTCCAAGTTATATAAAAAATACAAAAAAAAAAACCCAAAAAACAAAAAAAACAAACAAAAAAACCCAACAAAAACAAACAAACAAACAAAAAAACTTATGTGATTGTGAATCAAGAATCAGAATATATCAAAATGACTCTGGTCCAAAAAATTCTCACCTCTGCTATGGGCTCCAATACACAGGGCTTTGATGGAAGGACTTTTCTGCTCTTATCGAGTTCACAGAGGGAAAAAAAAAAAAAAAGAAAAAAAATTTCTTTATCCACCAAACGTCTATAGCAAACTTCCAGGAAAATATCTCAAGGAAAAAGAATCCCAGTCTACATGTCTCCAGTGTCATTAATTATGGCAATGTTCCTACTCGCTTGACCAGCACAGTCCTTCCGTTAATTCCCCAGGAAAAAGCTGTCAGTTATTGACAGATGTTTCTCCACAACACTAAGCATGCTTGATTTTATTTTGTTTCAGAGTTTCATTTATCCTCAAACAAGCAGCCCTGGTACAATGAAATGTCTGAGACTTTTCATTTATCACAGTCTACTTTTATTCTTTGTGTCTACCACAGTTATGCTTTAGTTTTATTTTATCATACAGATTTGTTTCATTTTTTGCCATGCCACCTTTCCTTGTTGTCTTGACAGTTACCTTAAGTTGTTATCACACTGTCAAATGGATCACTAATATATGTAGTACCTGCCATACCTCTAAAGTAAATTCTTAAATATTAAAAAAATATATCCACATAATGTTTAATTACATATGTTAATATTTATTTTTGCAAATTTTTCCCCGCTACCAACTCATTTTAGTTTATTCTTTATCACAGCACCTAAGTCCTTCAAATGATAAGTTTGTCACAACAGCATTTTGTGATCTCTGTGAACTTTTACAACATAACAGATAAAGATTTTGAGAACAGAAGCTAATATTAACCAAATCAAGTTTCCCATATCTGCCTGTATAGCTCTGTTTTTAATTAAAATCCAACTAAATCCCCCAAACCAGAAAGCTACAGAACTCAGAAGAAAATCCTCATCCAAGATATGTATCTAATTTCTGTGTCAACGGTTTATGGGCCAATTTGGCCCAGTTCTGTGACTAATGGGGCGGAGGCACCCACAGACCCACGCCCCGGGAAAAAGGGAAGGGGAAAAAAGGGAAAGGGTAGGGAGATGGGCCTAAAAACAAAACAGTGGCAACGATCTGAGGAAGAGAGTTAATTTACTAAATATGATATCAGAATGCAAGATAACACAATATAATACAATATAATTGGAATTGAAGCTAATAAATCAAATAAAATGAGAGAGAGAGAGTATCCAAAACCGAAGGCCTTACTCTAATGCTGAAGGCAAGATGGCTGGGGGGCACACACCGCGGAGATGAGCAGTAACAGAAGGGAGAGCGTCTCGTGACTTGCAAACAGTTTTATCTTTTCCTCAGAACGGAAAACGGAAACAGAACAGTGAAAAGTTCTCTGGGATATGTAGTTCTTCTTCTCTTCTGAGACAGGTACACCCAGAACTATCAACAATCCACAGAACTGGCGCATTAGCTCTATAACTCCCAGTGCACTACATGATGTTATGATGTGGAATACCAATAACAAAAATCATAAAACCTTGACACTGCAAAAAAAAAAAAAAACAACAACCACCCAACAAATGTAGTGCTTTAAAAAAAACAAGTTCACAGATCTTACTGACAGTCCACTAAAAAAATGAGGGAAGCAAACAAAGAAACAAACAAAACCCCTAACGTGTCACTGAAGTGTATGTAGCCCTAAGTTTTGAAATACTAAGAGCACGTTTAACTAATGTCCCTCATATAGCAAACGGCACAAGCAACTTTTTGGTCCTCCTTGCATTCAACATCAACACCCCCTTCCTCTCCAACCACTAAACTTGTAGCTGGACTTGTTAATTTTCTATATGGGCGCACCTCCTCTAAATAAGTTTCCTAGAACTGCATCCCCCAGCACTGCTGTCTCAAGTTTTGCGTTTCTCTAATAGTTGTTAAATCTCCAATCTTTTCACACTGCAATTCACTGCTTTGTTTTTTCTGCTGACCTTCCATTTTCCGAGTCGATCTCTAAGATTTCCCTTTACATTCAAAGTAATTTTCTTGTGGTTTCCCCAGTTAGAAGAACACCGTTTTCCACTGCTCATCAGTATAGGTCCAGTTTCTTCTGGGGATGTGGAGATAACACCCATGTAAGCACATTTTAAAGTGCATTACTTCATATCAGTGAGCTCCTCTGATAACATTTTGCTTATCAGCTAGGTATCTCAGCTGTACCATGCCAGACATCCTATCATTTTTAAGAGCAGCCAGGTTCTCCACATATAAATTAGCCATAGAAACAGATACTTGGAAGGAAGCACCTGTTCAATCATTTCTAATACATACTACCCTAAGTCCCAGATAAAACCCTTTAATAAACTGAACACATTTCACCTTTATGTTATTAGGCTGTGTGCATCTGCTGTTCATCCTCAAAAGTTGTGCTAGAACCTCATTGTCAACATATACAAACTTTTTTTCCAGATCAACTGTGTTCACAGTCATTTAGTACTCCATGTTTTCTTTTATAGTTTGTACAAAGACACCCGTAAAGGAATGGTGAGCCTATCTGCATCTGTTTCAGTCCAAATGCCTCCTTTTCCAATGCTGGCAAACAGGATGAGGTGTGACAATCAACATGCAATTCCAGACTGCAACACTCGCTGCCAATTTACAGTAATTCTGAAATTGCACTCTTTTCCCCTTGCCACTTCACACTGATGGTCCACAATTATTTGGTGATTAACTAGAATATCAAGATTTTTTTTTTTCACATCATTTACGGTTTATGATCTCCAAATTTGTAGCAAAAGTACGTTTACTTTGTGCGATTATGCTTTACCCCGGTTTATGCCATATTCTTCCCACGTGGTAATAAATCTCCATAGGGGTGATACTTCCACTCTAGTATAGTGATGAAACTTTCTAAGAACAATGTTAATTTTTGTGTTATGACCAGGAATGAATAACTACAAGAAAAAACAAACAAACAAACAAAAAACAACAAACAGCCAGCCAGTTCCAAAACAGACCCCAGAAAGTACACTATTAAGTAGAAATCATTAGGTATACCATCATCACCTTCAACACGTTACAGTTCTTGTATTAAACTTCATCTGAATTATTTTTCATGCTTTACAAAGCAGTTTACTTAAATTCAGAGAAACTTAGGGATGACCTTCAATAATGGGCTGATAGCAGTAATGGTATGCAAAGCCTCTCATATTATATTTACTGTGATCACCTCCAGAACACTAGCAAGGGATGCAAGAGACTGAAAGCACATCAGCATCTGTCCTCCACTGTTTGCTACCACTTTTATTGAGGCACTCTTACAGTTCCTGAAGTGCTTCGATTAGACTGGTATTTTTTCCCCAATTTTAATGCAAAATGAGCAAAAAATCACTTCTGAAATGGATGTTAATATGATGGCTTTTACTTAGTTATGCTGGTTTTGTTGTTGAGGTACTGGAACAGTCTTTTTTTGCTGGGAAGTGGAGGCAACTCCTAGGAAAATCTATCAGTTTGCCATTGAGTTAGACTCTGTCGTGCTCTTCCTGAAACTACACCAACAGCACAACCCATGAACAGCCTTCTCATTCTCAACCAGTAGGCAGTACCAGGTTGTAATAGAAAAAGTCAAGTCATGGAATTCACCTCAATGACTACATCAGGGAAAAGCTCCTGGGGCAACCTGAGCCCTGGAACAGGTTGCCCAGAGATGTGAGAATCACCTCTTTTGACTGGCTGGCTATGCTGTGTTTAATGCATTCCATAATGAAGTTTGTCCTCTTGACTGCCAAGGCAGTCCGCTGGCACATGTTGAGCCTGCTGTCAACCAGCACCCCCAGACCCCTTTCTGCTGAACAGGATTTAAAATTGTGGTGGATTCAAACAATGTGGTGAATACTCTGTGCCAGAACACTGAGGTAACTTGATCAGTTTTCTCCCTCCCTTCCACCTTCCTCATTTTGTTTGTTACTTAAATAAATGGCAGAGACCCCTTTTCATTATTTTCTCTGCTTTCTCCAAATTTGACAGTCGCTGCCTAGAAACAATAGCTTATCGCATCACATAGAGAATTTCTTGCAGCATCTTTTATAGATAATTTTTATGACCTATCTTGTCAAATGTATGCCTTTTTTTTTCTCCCGTTAACTTAGAGTATAACACTGAATAAGAATATTTATAATTACTTCATTTATTATAGAACTGTCAAATGTTAAATAATAGAGATGTATTGGACTGTATGGATTTGATGGCCTGACAAATCAGAACCACTGAAATATGAGGCACTGAGAGACACTGGCGTGCAGTGCACTCTAATGCCCTCAAGTCACAAAGAAACAGAATCATTTAATATTTCTGGGGTGACTGGGGGTTCCCACGAGTTGACTACGTTGGAGGCCGAAATAAGCCTCACTGGTAAAGACTGGCAAAAGCATCCTACTGTGACTGGCCCAGTGGCTCCCTGTATACTTGGTATTGATTACCTCAGAAGGGGGTATTTTGAGGATCCAAAGGGGTATCTGTGGGAGCTGGGGAGTTGGACTAGGTGGCCTTTAAAGGTCCCTTCCAACTCTAAGGATTCAGTGATTCTATGATTCCATAAGTCGTGGTTATCAGGTGAAGTCCCTGGTGAGTGGAAAAAGGGAAACATTACTCCCATTTTCAAGAAGGGGAGGAAGGAAGACCAGGGAAACTACAGGCTGGTGAGCCTCACATCTGTGCCTGGGAGGATCATGGAGCATACCATCCTGGAAGCTATGTTAAGGCACATGTGAGATGAGGAGTTCATTCAAGACAGCCAGCATGGCTTCACCAAGGGCAGAAGAAGAAATTGAGGTTAGATGTTAGGAAAAAATGCTTTACCCAGAGGATGGTGAGGCACTGGAACAGGTTGCCCAAAGAAGTTGTGGATGCCCCATCTCTGGAGGTTTTTAAGGCCTGGCTAGATGGGGCCCTGGGCAGTCTGATCTAGTGGGTGGCAACTCTTCCCATAACAGGGAGGTTGGAGCTCAATGATCTTTATGGTCCCTTCCAACCCAAGCCATTCTATGATTCTATGATTCAATGATTCTATGGTAACATTCCTACAGGGAAGAAGAGGCAATGCACGGTGTTGCATGTTACAAAACGGCTGCAGGGTTTGTCAAACAGGATCTACCACTCATAAACCCATGCTGACTGGGCCCGATCCCCTGGTTGACCTTTAATTGATCCATGATGGCACCCGAAATTATCCGTTCCATAACCTTCCCTGGCACCGAGGTGAGACTGATAGGTCTGTAGCTACCAGGATGATCTTTTTGAAGATGAGCGTTAACATGTAGTGCTCTGGGAGTTAAAGAGTTAAAGCTCCAGTTCCACGGATTGTCAATATTTCTGGGTACCAGGTTCTCAGAAGAGAAGAAGAAGTACATATCGTAGAAGACTTTCAGTGTTCCGTTTACATTTTCCGTTTATAGGGAAAGATAAAACTGCTTGCAAGTCACAAGATTGATTTTACATGGGGCCCTGAGTAGCAGCAGGTTCTTTAGCAAATTAAACAGCAGATACCAAGTATACAGGGAGCCACTGGACCAGTCACAGTAGGATGCTTTTGCCAGTCTTTACCAGTGAGGCTTATTTCAGCCTCCAACATAGTCAACTCGTGGGAACCCCCAGTCACCCCAGAAATATTAAATGATTCTGTTTCTTTGTGACTTGAGGGCATTAGAGTGCACTGCACGCCAGTGTCTNAAAAAAAAAAAAAAGAAAAAAAATTTCTTTATCCACCAAACGTCTATAGCAAACTTCCAGGAAAATATCTCAAGGAAAAAGAATCCCAGTCTACATGTCTCCAGTGTCATTAATTATGGCAATGTTCCTACTCGCTTGACCAGCACAGTCCTTCCGTTAATTCCCCAGGAAAAAGCTGTCAGTTATTGACAGATGTTTCTCCACAACACTAAGCATGCTTGATTTTATTTTGTTTCAGAGTTTCATTTATCCTCAAACAAGCAGCCCTGGTACAATGAAATGTCTGAGACTTTTCATTTATCACAGTCTACTTTTATTCTTTGTGTCTACCACAGTTATGCTTTAGTTTTATTTTATCATACAGATTTGTTTCATTTTTTGCCATGCCACCTTTCCTTGTTGTCTTGACAGTTACCTTAAGTTGTTATCACACTGTCAAATGGATCACTAATATATGTAGTACCTGCCATACCTCTAAAGTAAATTCTTAAATATTAAAAAAATATATCCACATAATGTTTAATTACATATGTTAATATTTATTTTTGCAAATTTTTCCCCGCTACCAACTCATTTTAGTTTATTCTTTATCACAGCACCTAAGTCCTTCAAATGATAAGTTTGTCACAACAGCATTTTGTGATCTCTGTGAACTTTTACAACATAACAGATAAAGATTTTGAGAACAGAAGCTAATATTAACCAAATCAAGTTTCCCATATCTGCCTGTATAGCTCTGTTTTTAATTAAAATCCAACTAAATCCCCCAAACCAGAAAGCTACAGAACTCAGAAGAAAATCCTCATCCAAGATATGTATCTAATTTCTGTGTCAACGGTTTATGGGCCAATTTGGCCCAGTTCTGTGACTAATGGGGCGGAGGCACCCACAGACCCACGCCCCGGGAAAAAGGGAAGGGGAAAAAAGGGAAAGGGTAGGGAGATGGGCCTAAAAACAAAACAGTGGCAACGATCTGAGGAAGAGAGTTAATTTACTAAATATGATATCAGAATGCAAGATAACACAATATAATACAATATAATTGGAATTGAAGCTAATAAATCAAATAAAATGAGAGAGAGAGAGTATCCAAAACCGAAGGCCTTACTCTAATGCTGAAGGCAAGATGGCTGGGGGGCACACACCGCGGAGATGAGCAGTAACAGAAGGGAGAGCGTCTCGTGACTTGCAAACAGTTTTATCTTTTCCTCAGAACGGAAAACGGAAACAGAACAGTGAAAAGTTCTCTGGGATATGTAGTTCTTCTTCTCTTCTGAGACAGGTACACCCAGAACTATCAACAATCCACAGAACTGGCGCATTAGCTCTATAACTCCCAGTGCACTACATGATGTTATGATGTGGAATACCAATAACAAAAATCATAAAACCTTGACACTGCAAAAAAAAAAAAAAACAACAACCACCCAACAAATGTAGTGCTTTAAAAAAAACAAGTTCACAGATCTTACTGACAGTCCACTAAAAAAATGAGGGAAGCAAACAAAGAAACAAACAAAACCCCTAACGTGTCACTGAAGTGTATGTAGCCCTAAGTTTTGAAATACTAAGAGCACGTTTAACTAATGTCCCTCATATAGCAAACGGCACAAGCAACTTTTTGGTCCTCCTTGCATTCAACATCAACACCCCCTTCCTCTCCAACCACTAAACTTGTAGCTGGACTTGTTAATTTTCTATATGGGCGCACCTCCTCTAAATAAGTTTCCTAGAACTGCATCCCCCAGCACTGCTGTCTCAAGTTTTGCGTTTCTCTAATAGTTGTTAAATCTCCAATCTTTTCACACTGCAATTCACTGCTTTGTTTTTTCTGCTGACCTTCCATTTTCCGAGTCGATCTCTAAGATTTCCCTTTACATTCAAAGTAATTTTCTTGTGGTTTCCCCAGTTAGAAGAACACCGTTTTCCACTGCTCATCAGTATAGGTCCAGTTTCTTCTGGGGATGTGGAGATAACACCCATGTAAGCACATTTTAAAGTGCATTACTTCATATCAGTGAGCTCCTCTGATAACATTTTGCTTATCAGCTAGGTATCTCAGCTGTACCATGCCAGACATCCTATCATTTTTAAGAGCAGCCAGGTTCTCCACATATAAATTAGCCATAGAAACAGATACTTGGAAGGAAGCACCTGTTCAATCATTTCTAATACATACTACCCTAAGTCCCAGATAAAACCCTTTAATAAACTGAACACATTTCACCTTTATGTTATTAGGCTGTGTGCATCTGCTGTTCATCCTCAAAAGTTGTGCTAGAACCTCATTGTCAACATATACAAACTTTTTTTCCAGATCAACTGTGTTCACAGTCATTTAGTACTCCATGTTTTCTTTTATAGTTTGTACAAAGACACCCGTAAAGGAATGGTGAGCCTATCTGCATCTGTTTCAGTCCAAATGCCTCCTTTTCCAATGCTGGCAAACAGGATGAGGTGTGACAATCAACATGCAATTCCAGACTGCAACACTCGCTGCCAATTTACAGTAATTCTGAAATTGCACTCTTTTCCCCTTGCCACTTCACACTGATGGTCCACAATTATTTGGTGATTAACTAGAATATCAAGATTTTTTTTTTTCACATCATTTACGGTTTATGATCTCCAAATTTGTAGCAAAAGTACGTTTACTTTGTGCGATTATGCTTTACCCCGGTTTATGCCATATTCTTCCCACGTGGTAATAAATCTCCATAGGGGTGATACTTCCACTCTAGTATAGTGATGAAACTTTCTAAGAACAATGTTAATTTTTGTGTTATGACCAGGAATGAATAACTACAAGAAAAAACAAACAAACAAACAAAAAACAACAAACAGCCAGCCAGTTCCAAAACAGACCCCAGAAAGTACACTATTAAGTAGAAATCATTAGGTATACCATCATCACCTTCAACACGTTACAGTTCTTGTATTAAACTTCATCTGAATTATTTTTCATGCTTTACAAAGCAGTTTACTTAAATTCAGAGAAACTTAGGGATGACCTTCAATAATGGGCTGATAGCAGTAATGGTATGCAAAGCCTCTCATATTATATTTACTGTGATCACCTCCAGGACACTAGCAAGGGATGCAAGAGACTGAAAGCACATCAGCATCTGTCCTCCACTGTTTGCTACCACTTTTATTGAGGCACTCTTACAGTTCCTGAA